>JAKTUB010000291.1:0-13547 GCA_030556465.1 Metschnikowia picachoensis
TAAAGAAAAAAAAAAAAAAAACCGTGATTAGTTTTATGTTGTATACAGTATAAACCTTTACGGCTGGTTGTCCATTGTGCAAGAATATCAAACATCTCTTCCTGATATTCTTTCAATCAACTAAGCACTGACATAAGTGAGTTACTAGATTAATAGGCATGACTCCTTTGGTGCCTGCCTCTCCGGACCATACTGGCAACTTTTCAATTAAAGGAATACACAGTCCAGGGGACTTCCTTCCGGAGAGTTCACTCCTGGATGTCTTTGCTTTTCATGGAACTTGTACCGGTGGGTTCCTGATTTTTCCAATTGCGAGTCAGTCCTACATAGAAATGCATACAACTCCGGACTTCCCGAAGCATGTGGCTTGTATACCGTCTGATCTCGCATAGCTACAGTAATCAACTCAATTCAGCGCGGAACAGGCTGCACTTTCCTCATTGGGAAGGTCGAAGCCAGAGCAACAGTTAACGATTTTCCACCGACTGATACTCGGGGACCCGGCTGCTGCAAACATATATAAACCACAATTTTCCACCTCCCAAAAGCTTTTTGGTTCTCATCTTCATACAGTCTCCTCTGACCCTTCTTTTATACATCCAAGATACAAATGGCTATCCATCCCTTCGACTCGGCCACTGATGCCGAAATCAGATTGGCTTCCAAATTGGTGAAAGAGGCATACCCAGCGTCGGCCAATGTGCATTTTGTGCAGATTGACAGAGTAGACCCTCCCAAAAAAGACATGATCAAGTACTTGGAGGCAGAGAGACACGGCGGCCCGCTTCCACAGATTTCCAGAGTCTACTACTGTTACTACTACACGAACACTTTGACTTTCAATAAGGCCCTTGTCAATGTCTCTGTTGGACATGTGGTCACCAAGATCGAGTTGCCCCGTGGTACTGTTGGGCCTCTCTTGCCCGATGATATGGCAGAGTGTGAGGAAATGTGCAACAATCACCCAGCGGTTTTGGCTGAAATTGAGAAGTTGAAGTTGCCAAAGGGCTACAGCGTGAGAAACGATCCTTGGATGTACGCCACCGATGACCCAAACGAGAAGAGACCCTTGATGCAGTTCTATATGTACGTGTTAGCCAACAACGGCCACACGGAATCCAACCACTATTCGTTACCGTTGAAGTTCTCCCCTGTCTTTGAAGCGCATACCAACAAGTTCATCAGAATGGACTATTTGCCCAGCGGATTCGACGAGACCACCACGCCGACTCTCCCATGGCGCCCGGTTGCTAGTGTTGAATATCACCCAGAATTGATTAGCGAGAACATCTTGAGAAAGCCCAAGCCATTGTTGATCCAGCAGCCAGAGGGTGCTTCTTTCACCATGGAAGGTTCTAAGGTGAAGTGGCTTGGATGGGAGTTCCGCGTGGCTACCACCGCTAGAGAAGGTGTTGCGCTTTACGATGGATGGTTTAAAGGCAGACAAGTCTTTTACAGAATCTCATTGTCTGAGATGACTGTTCCCTACGGTGACCCCAGAGCTCCATACCACAGAAAGCAGGCTTTCGACTTGGGCGACTGTGGCTTTGGAGCCACCGCTAACTCCTTGAAACTCGGATGTGACTGTCTTGGCACGATCAAGTATGTTGATGGTAGAATCATCAATGCTGCCGGTGAGCCCCAGTTGTTAGCCAACACCGTTTGCATGCACGAGCAAGACGCTGGTATTTTGTACAAGCATCTTAACTATAGAACTCAAAATGCTGTTGTTGCTAGAAAGCGTGAGTTTGTTGTGCAAACAATTGCCACTATTTCTAACTATGAGTACATTTTGAACTTCAAGTTCACAAACGACGGTATAGTTGACATTGAGACGAGGGCTACAGGTATTTTGTCAACCATGCCAATTGACGAAAATGTGACCGTCCCATGGGGTACCATCGTGGGCCCCAATGTCATGGCCGCTTACCACCAGCACATCTTGTCGTTTAGAATCGATCCTGCCGTTGACGGCCACAAGAACTCTGTTCTTTACGAGGACACGGAGAAAATGCCACTTTCGAAGTTGAACCCTTACGGAATTGGGTTTGTTACCAAGAAGACGTTTGTTGACCAGGCGGGTTATGTTGAGCAATCTCCGTTCACGAACAGAACTTATAAGATTGTTAACGAGAACAAGGTTAATCCAATCAGCAAAGGCCCTGTTGGCTATAAAATCATGATGCCAGCCAGGCAGATGATCATAGCCGACCCCAACTCGTTTAACTGCAAAAGAGCACAATTTGCAACCCAGCAGCTTTGGGTCACCAAGTACCATGACCACCAGCTTTACGCTGCTGGAGAATTCACCAACCAGTCGAAGACTGACACCGGTATTGGTGAGTGGGTGAAGGCCAAGGAGCCAGTGAGAAATGATGATATTGTTGTTTGGGCCACTTTGTCTTTCACACATATTCCAAGAGTCGAGGATTTCCCAGTCATGCCCGTTGAAACTCACAATATTCACCTTGTGCCCGCCAATTTCTTTGACAGAAACCCTGGCTTGGACCTCCCACAGTCGAATCAAGCATTCAATAAGTCTGTGTTGGCTTCTTTGGATGTGCCGAATACTGGAGGTTCTTGCTGCAAGACCAACTTGTAGACTTTGAGTTTTTGTAAATATATGCGGGTGTTAATTTGAGTAGAAGAATATTGATAATGGACTTTTAAACGGTGTGCTTGTTTCATTAGGAACCATGAATGTAGATAAGTGCAGGTGTGCCTATTGAGCTCCTCATACAACCGGGGCTGCATTGTTGCAAATTGAGTAACTTTTTTTTGTTTGGGCGTAGCTCTTGTTTATCGTGGCCTGCGATCCAGGGGGTCAGCTAGGCTCCATTCAGCGGCTAACAGATGCCGAGGCTGAATTTGAATCCTTGTTTGTTGGCACATGATTACATAAAGCTTGACAATGTTTAGGTCCAGCATCAAAATTTGCATTATTGATGAGGAAAAGCCGGCTAAGAGCACCGGGGAAATTCATGTGGTTATGAAAGACGGACAAGGGATTCGTATTCTAGTCGATCAGATGGAAAGACGGTGATGATGTAGCCATTCCGACGGGGAAATTCAATAAGAAATAAGAAGCTGGGCATCTGGAGAAAACCACTCTAATGATTTGCAACTTTTTCCCAGGCAACGTTTCAAGATCGAGATATTTATCTATGAGAGGTCCCAGTTGTGTGCTTCGCTAGCGCGGGTTGAAAATTTACAGCACGCTCTCATTAAAGTGTGACGCACACATCAACAAACGCACAAACCACACAACCTTTCGAGATCAACGATAAGTCTTACAAAACTAGTCCCGCTTTGAGACTTCTAGCCAGGAAACGTATTCTCATCAGTGCGTAAGCCGCACCTCAGCAATCGCTTAAAAAAAAAAACTATGGGGCATACTGGGAATTGAACCCAGGGCCTCTCACAAATTTGTGCTTGTACTGCCCGAAAGCCGCACAGTCACCCAAAGCGAGAATCATACCACTAGACCACACGCCCGTAGTGCTCAAGAATATAGGGCATTAATATATTGAGATAAAAATATGTATATCTGCTGTAATAAAGCGGCTGCCTCGCAGCGTTGGAACGAAGTAAAATACGGACAAGTTGACACTACCATACAGCGGCTAGGATAGGGAGGAAGACATAAGGCTTTAGAATAAGGAGGAAGACCTAAGGCTTGGAAAAGTCGGAGGGCTTCATTACTCAGTCTTCTAACCAGACGTATGCAGGTTTTTTGTCTATAGATGTCTCGCGCTCTTGGGAGGACCAACCCCATGGGCCGATGACAGTCTGATAAGTCTGATTAGTTGAGTTCATTCTGGGTAGAGGTCTCAAAGCGGATTCATTTCCGATGAGAGATCTCCTGTCGCCAAACGATGCTTGGGGTGAAGTTGCGAGTTGCGATCTATTATAGGTTTTTTCTGTATGTTGTATAGTTTTTGCGCTTGTTTGGGTGTGCCTGCCATACTCTAACGAGAGCGTCCTATAATGTGATATATCTTTAAAAAAAAGCTTGTAGAGCGTCGGGCTACTTTGAATAATTGAGATTTGTGAATGGGTTTGCATTGCGAAGATTTGCCTTCGGAAAAGAGAGCGTATGTACATCCTTTGACGCCCTTTTTTTATTCTTGGAGTACTGCACGTTATAGTTGTCATCCTGCAAGGGTTGATCTGGAGGTCATGGGCAGCGGTTACAAGGCGGGAATCTGATATACTTGTATATTAACTAGACTAAATAACCGCTGGTCTTCTTAACATAATTGAGGAAGGCTTCGTCCAAATATAAGGGCCAATGTGACTACCGGACTGCAGATTATTTTTGGGCCAATTGGAAATACACGTGCTCAGAGTCATGTGACTCATATGACTTCGCCCACGGTTAGGTCAGTTCAAGCACGACACATTCACATCACTTCCGTGATAGTTTAGTGGCTAGAATCGGCGCTTGTCGCGCGCTGGACCGGGGTTCGATTCCCCGTCGCGGAGTTTTATTTTTACATATCTTGGATTCGGGACTTTTGTGAGATTCGCAAAACTCTTTTTTGTTCCTGTTGCGTGACTATTTGCACTACCGATGCGAGGAAAAAATGCAGACAATTTGCGAAAAGCACACACTGGTGCACGGATGTGCCACCCTCATGCTCCGCGCAGATACCGCATTAGGATTGCATGTTAGGTGGCATCCGAATTCCTATGGAACGCTTATAAGAGCAGATCAAAGTACGTCTAATCACGAATTACACGCCTTGGTTATTCAAAATGAACCAGACCTCAATCAATAGTATGTATAAGTGATGAACTTTTGTCACAATACCAGCGTTATCATTGCTGGAATTGCCTTTGAAGACCGTCATACACTACCCCTTTCTTCGACAGCATGCTAACACGAATTTTAGCCGACCACCAATTCCATCTTCACGATAAAAGACACGCAAGAGGACGCTTCAGCTGGGTGAAGCGACTAGTGCAAGGCCCCAATAAAAACATGGGCATCCGTACACCACCCTACGAACATACACTAGGCTTGCATGGGCGGAAACATGCTTCTGACGATAATAGCACAAGAAAGCTGCTTAAGAGCGTTGAATTTGTCAGTGACGAGGAATGCACATCCGTGCATCTGGACAATATCAGTACGACGCCGCTTAAGCTGATCACGCTGCATACGCTGACGAATCTGCCCTCGGTTCTCAGCGGCGAAAACCATCAGGATAACTTCTCCTTGGTAGCGTCCACGGCCGAAACATCGCTTTCGCCGAGTACACATTTATCTTTAGCGCCGAGCACGCACGTATCTTTAGCGCCCAGCACATGGGCACAAAACCGTGAGAATAGCGGGCTAAGTATCCCTCCCGGATTGAGAGACCGAAATAGCGAGCGTGATCGGGACAGTGAACTGATCATTACGTTAGCGAGCTCTACGCGGCGCGTGCGGCGCAGAAGCATCGACACAAACTGTAGTATGGCCGGAATCCCACCTGCTAGCATCATGGAACGGCTCCTGGTGCACCCAGCGGCGCAGAATGCTGAATCTGAGGCAGACTAGAGAAAAAATGGAAGAAATTCTTGCAGGATGAAAGGTAACAAAGGTCAGAGATGTGAAATAAGAAAAAAGAAAAAAAAATGCAGTGTGGGAACTGCTTGGGGTTTGGTAATTCAAGAAGTAAAAATGCAGTACACGACTATTGAGTAGTTGCGATGAAAGGTCAGATATGGCTAGAGATTGACAAACGGTTCAATCTGCTCAAAAAACCTGGCTTTAAACCAGTACTCACACCGCTTTCATCAAAGTTGATACCGGGAGTTTATAGAGTGCCAGTGGCATGCCGGAGCTTTGAATAAAAACTCATGTGAAATTTGGATTCGGATTTGAACGGTTCACAAATTTCGTAGGTTCGTGTGCTGTCGAATAAGATTGTGTTAACGTTTATGCGCTTGGCAATACATTTTCAGGGATGAAAGACCATAAATTGGACCCGCTAAGTTTTTAACTATTTTGCCAATCATTACTGGTGAAAGTATATCCTGGTTCACCACTGGAATGAAATATTGCAGTGAATTCAAAAAATAATTCAACCTAGAGTGACTATGATGCAATAAGATCTGCATACGAAAAGGGTAAAAATGGCATACGAGATGAAGCCGAATCGGGTTAGGGCATCTAGTTCGAACGAAAAAAAAAAAAAGAAAAAAAAAAGAGACAATAGGCGGCACCTTGCATGCATAACGACTTGCTCGTAAATCGCCTATTGTTTTTTTTTTGCGATGAAGGAGAAAAATGCCACTAGAAAAAAGGGGGCTAAAAAACCACGTATTACCAAATACACCGAAATTTAATTGAATGGATCATGTTATTGACACATGTATAAACCCTCAGATTTTCATGTTGTGCACTGGAAAGCCGCCACGGGGCGAAAACAAGTTCTTTTTTGTTTTCCATATATAGTAATGTGGAGAGCTAGGTTCTAGATTTTGCTTTAACAGATGTATTGAGCAAAAAAAAAGAAAAAAAAAAAAAATTCAGGCTCTCTTGCATCAATCGGGTTCAGGCTGTGGTCTACAAAGTGCCGATAGTTATTACGCCGTAAAAGCGTGCGAATTTTCCTTTACGAATACGGGTGTACGGGTGCGTAATATCACGTAAGTACGCAAAGAAAGCCCCCCATCGTACTTATGGATCTATACACTGGGCTTACGCAAACTATAAACAGACCATACCTTTTATTCTGTTACAAAGGCGGGAGGGGCGGTGTGCCGTTTGAGTTATCTTGGAAGCAAAGTAGGACCACGTCTTGCTAGTCGAGAAAAAGTACCATCTCTCAAGATTCTAGAGAAAGAAAGCTTTCTGAAAGAAAGGATTGGCCAACTGCTTAGCGATGACGACCTTTGCAACCTTCCATTCTGCTGAGCAGTGTGTTCCCTCTAGAATGTTTTGAAAACGTACTCAAATAAGCGTACTCTACATGCAAGTCTCCTCACATGAGCCGGCAATCTCGTTCCGACTAGGTAGGCTCTTTATGACTAGAGCGCCTGGAGCGAAGCTCGCATGAAGTTCTTGACGATCTTCAGGACTGAGGAAGGGGAAGTTTCAGGAAGCACTGCGATAACCGGAGAACACGCAGAGGAAACTGCTTCGGTTGACATCATACCCTAAATCAAAAAAGAGGAAGATGGCGCTGATAAGTTGAACACTTTGGATTACAGAGTAGTCTTATTGATCGAGTTTTGCATCAGCCTGATCATTCCTCATGTTTGTATCGTACAAGGCTACTTCATATTTGTATACCCTTCAAAAATAAAAAGCAGCACCCAAAAAAGCCAGCCTGGCGACTGAAGACTTCGGCTTATTTGAGATCGATGCAAAATTCTAAAGAGATGCAACCAGTGACCGCTTTGAACAGCTGCACATGACTAAAAAAGGTCACAGGTCAGCGCTTGGATTTACGCAATGTATACGCAAGGGTCGATTTGCTTACGCAATATATACGCAGGGCCGTTGGCGTACACGCATTCGCATACGCACCCAAATCCGTATAACGCGCGAAAAACGTTGACGAACGGAAGTACGGCGATCAGACCGTCCAGATCACAGGCCACTGTGTAAAGCAGTGACAAGGCATCTCTCCCCTCATTGAGAAAAAGAAATGCTTTGAAATGTCACTGTGAAAAAGGGGCAAGTGTTTTCGGAACATTGTGATTTCTGTGTGGCAAATAAAATTTGGGTACCACTCGGACCACTGGTGAAATCTGAGTGGGCTGATAAACGCGGCTCATCAAACCTGCACGAGGACTATACGCAGGATGATAATACAGGATGTTGTTTTGGCAGGCGCAAGCGTTCGCTGAGGAGTCACAACCAGCCTTTGAATAAAAGCAGCAGCTCATGAAAAGATGGATAGCGAGATCATAAAAAGCCTTCTTTTATCTTCGTTGCACTTACATGAGACGAATCTACTTCTAATGAAACAATATTTGTAAATTTCCTGTCTTCTTGTAAAGCCCAAAAAAAAGCGCAAACCCACTTTTATCCCCACATCCCCCCGCTTCTTTTTGTTATCTACATAAAGGCCTGCATATACAAAGACGCAGCTTGCAGCAAGGAGGTGAGAAAACCGTGACGTGCAGGATCATGGTTGCTAATGCGGATATTTCGGATGCGCTTATATATCAGGTGGCCTTCGCCTGAAATTTTGCTAACGGCTTTTCTGTCGCAATCTACCTATTTATATCAAGCATATTTGATTTGCCTAGTGCATATAGACTTTTATTTGGAGGCGCGACCGTTCATATACCTGATAAATCTATTTAAGCATCTCGATTATTCTTGTCTTGATCGATCTCATCACAGTTTTTGTTTGTACACGATTTTACACCAACTACAAACGAATCATACACAAAAAAAGTCACAGTCATGTCTACGCTTACAATGTCTATTGAGGGACTTTTCGGGCCCGAGCCGGTCTCGGCTCACCCCAAAACGGCGGCTGGTCCTGTCGCAAAAGACCACACTGGGGCGGCTAATTTTCTGCGGCTGGCCCCTGAATTCCGGCCAAAGACTCCCACATTTTTGTTGGGTGGGTACCTGAAATCTACCCCGGAGCTCGGGTCACACGGGCCGACAAGTGGCAAGAACAAACAAGCAAACGAAAAAATTCCACGTTCACACGATGACTCTGAATTGGCAGTGCTGTGGGCCCGGGCCGGACTTGGAGCCCAAATCGGCGCTAACAAAGGTGACAAAGATGATGAGTCGGAAAAGAAAAATACGTCACTAATTGATGGCCGTGGCGCGAACTCACTCATGGACATCCCAAAGGTGTTCGAGAAAGCGCAAAAGCTTTCCACGAGCCCCGTGGTGGGTGAAAGCCCGGAAATTGGTCATTTGCTGCGCTTAGATGAGCAGCCAAGCGTGTCACACCAGCGTAGCGTCTCCGATGAGATCAGTACCCCGCCACTACGCAAGTTGAAACTGTCGTTGAAACTCCCAAAGTTGACAAAACTGCACTCGATGTCGCAACTTGCACAGAAATCGGTACGTTTCGCGCCCCGTCTAGAAAAAATCAAGATGTTCGATGGCAGAGCCTCACCATCGACGGTATCGATTCAAGGCACATATATGGGGTCGCCGAAATACGACTTTCCGAACGATGACTACTTTTCCATCCGTCACCACGGTGAAGTTTCTGACGATGACATGTACTCCAGTTCGGATTCTGAAACTTATGTCGAATTCACCAAGGACAAACAGTATAAGATCGTGCTGAGCAATTTTTGTTCACCGAAAAACATTTACGACAAGTGCAGCCAACCAGTTTACCTTCAAAGCGTGTTTCTCACTGCTGATAAGAAACTGCTAGAGCTCTCAGTGATGTGCCAAAATTTAGCGTTTGAAAAGAGTCTATCCGTCAAGCTCACCTTCAACGACTGGCATAGCCTGATGATTTTCAATTCTGCCACTTACACAAAACTGTTCTCCTCAGTGAATTTTGATCAATTTAAATTCGAGATTCCGCTTGCACATTTGCCCTCAATAGTAAACATGCAATTTTGCATCAAGTACTCAGTGAGTGGCGCAACATATTGGGACAATAATAGCTCGAAAAACTATACGTTCTCCCTTGGCGCTTACACTAGGCCCACGGTCTCCAAGGACATTTTCGCATACACGCCTCTGAAAAATGACTCCTTCACCTATAAACCGCCAATATTTTCTCCAGGAAGCTTCTCCACATTGGGATCAACTTTCAACAGCAGTTCGGATGCAAGCATTCCCAAATCTGCATCCCCCGTGCCTTCCCACAATGAGCTTGTGTGCAAGTTGATGTCTGTGAGAGACAGTGAGCAAAGACCTCAATTGTCTCGCGCACTGACTTTGTCTCCAAGACCGCGCTTCTCACAGTCTTTCATTTCCAAAAAAAGCACAGAGTCGGATGGGACAACATCGCCCCTTGGGAACACAAAGCCCCAGATTTGGACCAAGGAAAACGCGACAGTCAAACCCCGTATCGGTTTTGGAAGTCAGACAGAATCATCGACTCCGACGAAAAAAAAGTCACCTGATTCTTTGACTCGACCAGCCCTTCACCATTCAAATGCGTCTGCGCCTGCGGCAATCTCTGGGAAAAATATAAAGTCCATGCTGTATTCTGACTTGCTAGAAACCTATTGTTTCAATGGAGCAGATAGGAGCGGACTGGCAGGGGGGTCAAACGCTTTTGGATCATTTAATAGTTCCTGCAACAGTTCCAGTACATCTCTTAGTTCGGACTATATGACGCCCTTGTCGATGTTCCAGTCTGTCAATGACTCATTTTACGTGTGATGCAAATCTGAGATAATTAGCCAAGACACTTCTGCACTTTTGTCGTTCCTTACCCAAGATGATATTGTATATGTAAACTGCCCAGAGTGTCGGAGTCAAGGGCCGATGACGCATGATTATAGTTTTGTTTTTTCCTTCAATAAACGCTCTGCGGACTTCATTACTTCTGCATTCCTTCCCCTCAGTAACTTCCTTTTGTTCGACGTCAACGTTATTGCTGCAACAAAATGTTTACAACGCATTACGAAGGTTATGACGGTTACTTGAGCCTCTTTTAGTCGATTGCGTATCGTTTTGGGTGATTCGTAAGGTTTGCCTAATATTGTTTTCGAGCTATGTTTGACGCTTCAAAAGCTATATAGAAAACCATCTTTGAAGGAAAGAGAGAAGAAAACGCATTTCTCATACTGCCTCTTTGTTAATGGGCCAGCAAATTGCTTGGAACTAAAAACCAGTATTGCGTATCGTCAGTCGTTTTTCTTCATGACGATTTCGTTGCGAATTCATGACGGTATAATGACGATAACTTAACGATAACTTAATGATAACTTAACGATAACTTAACGAAAATAACGAATTCTCCCTTTTTAGGTGAAATCATGTCAAAAGCCAAACAGTTTTCTTAAATGTGGGGCTGAAGTTCTCCCTAAGAGCACCTGATACCCGCATGACAACAGTTCCGAACAACAGGGAAGCTTGACTATATCCCGTTCAAATGAAGAATACAACCTCATTAACGCCAGCGTTTGCAAAATATACCTTGACGGAGTCTGCGATCTCAATTGAAATGATCTAGTGTTCTGCCGAAGAGCCTGCCTCAAGGGCCAACCTGGCACCTATCGACTTAAGAATACCGTGTTCGCCTTGTTATTCACTAAACCCATTTGAACGAACTTTGATTGAACAATCTAATCCTGACAACCTTCAACATTTTTTCATTAAATGAAAGGCTCCTTCTTGCTCCAAAAGTATAGCCTTGTATACCTGGGGAGTATGTGAACTTTAATGAATCATTATAAATTTCAACACAAGACGGTGTTGTTCGATTTGGCCAAAAAGGCTATCATTTCGGGGAATCCCCAAACGAATGATTATCAAAGCTTTAAGTCAGTCCAATTCCCACATCGCTTCGAAAACCCCGAAGACGGTAATGTCGTCACTTATTATCGGCAAAACAAAACCTGGTCTCCTATGCTTTATCAGCTTGCAAAAAATAAATCATGGCTATCCCAGCTATGTCCGCGTCGTCATAGTCCTTCTTTTCAATACTTGGAGATCTAATCACGAACTAAAGAAACCACCACCAAAATGTTAGCAGTTGTTAAAGATATGGTGAGAAAAATAAGGCCTGGTGACGAAGAATCGGGTGTGGAATTTGATGATGATAGTGCCGGAGATACAGTGGAGTTGAACGATATGATTCTGAAAGAGATCGACGATGTTAGTGGTGACCAAATGGAAGTAGACGTTGCTAAGGCTATTGTGATCATTTGAGGTCGTGGCATTTTTGACAACAATAAGTATTTTCGCAATGATGCAGTTATTTTTCAAGCGTCACTCAAAGAAGATAGATAGATGTTTCTATCATGTTCTCACTGTGCTATGGAAAGGAGTGAAGAGTTGCCGAACAGAAACTATGAGATCTTCGTTCGGCGAAATCATAGTTTGATTAGGGAATAATGACGACAAAATGACGACAAAATGACGAAAAACGATACGACAGCCTAGAATTATCGTGTTTCGTCATGGCGTCGTTTTTCTGTCGTCGTTCGCAACACCGCTAAAACGTCTCAGGATTTGCAACACCGACTCTTTCTGAAACATCTCAAACACATCTTCGACCAAATTTAAGACTCGACTCGAAGTCTCTTCAAAGGACCATGTGACGTAAGATTGTAGCTTGCACGACTTTGTAGCGTGGAATCTCCTTGTTCCCAAAAAAAATCGTTGTGGCCTTACAGGTCATGGTCAGGCACTTACTTCAAACGGCTAATAGATCCTTTCCAGCTGTAAAGCGGATTATACCGGAAGCCCACATACCACAGTGTGAGTCCATTCGCAAAGGGTTACCTTGCCAACTGCAATGTCAGGGCATCCCCTGCTCGTGCCCAAAAGGGCTCGGTGTTAAGCACCAGCCCACCACACGTGACTGTGCCGTGTATATACAGTACATTGTTGGTTCGTCCGTTGTCCACGTCACTCTAGTAGTTGCAGTAGCACTGCATATTGAATACTTTCTCTTTCTTCCCAGTGAACCAACCACACCACCACAATAGCCAAACAAACCCGTCAGAATCGAATAATAGGCCCCTCTGCGGCATGTAGTTCGACCTACACATAACCCCTCACCGATGCCTGGGGTTTGGGAGCCACGCTCCTCTCAGGCACATATGTCTCGCGATTGTGTCCCTTATATATAGTACCAATACATGACTAACGAAAAAAAAAAAAAAAAAAGTTTTCACTGTGGACAACTAATCTCTACGAAGAAACTAACGAATGCTTTATTTGGTTTCTAGAACACTGAGTTGATGGGAGCGCCAGATCTTATTTAATCTGATCTACAACAGCTTATCTCTATGAAATTATCAGTTATCAATGTCCTAGAGTGATCTTCACCCAGGGCTGGATAAATTAGGCTGAATTCCTTCTGGGTCTGCCCCTCCGGCTTATACTGGTACTGGTGACCTTTACTTTGAAGGTGGACTTTGTCCCAGAGACTCTTCTCCGGAGAGTCTGTTTCTCTATGACGCATCATGTCACATTGTAGATGCTTGCGCATCTATACAGTCCTTACAAACAACACCCGTGCGGAGTCGGTGCGGGTTGATGTCGGGACTGCACTTAGGCCTTTAATGCGAGCAACCTTCAACATGCAGTACGCGCATTCGCGCACGATAGCGATTACGAGCGGAATGTGTCATACTCAGGTTGGCCCTGGGCGGCAGTCGCAGTACTGGACACAGACTTTCTTCACTCCGGAAAACAATTTGGATTGAACATAAACAAATCAATTTCAGGATGTCATTCGGGGGAAAAGCAGCTGAACGTCTAGCAGACAAGACCGTGTTGATCACAGGCGCCTCTTCTGGAATTGGTGCTGCCACAGCGCATGAGTTTGCCTCGGCGGCTAATGGCCACATCAGGTTGATTTTGACCGCGAGAAGAGAAAGCCGCTTGGTGGAGTTGGCGGAGGAATTGAGGAAAACGTACGCGTCAATCAAAG
>JAKTUB010000291.1:13567-34040 GCA_030556465.1 Metschnikowia picachoensis
GTCGGAACAAGTTAAATCCATAACTTGGTTCTTTCCTAATAGGGGAAGAGAAGAGAAATGTTCTCGGACGGTGAGTTCCGAATTGAAGCAAGCCATCCCCGGAATCGAACCGCGGACCTTGAGGTCACCTACCGCCACAAGGCTTTGACCACCCGGTCAAAAGTGCTGGTTCGTCCGTTGTCCACGTCACTCTAGTAGTTGCAGTAGCACTGCATATTGAATACTTTCTCTTTCTTCCCAGTGAAAAGTTTTCACTGTGGACAACTAATCTCTACGAAGAAACTAACGAATGCTTTATTTGGTTTCTAGAACACTGAGTTGATGGGAGCGCCAGATCTTATTTAATCTGATCTACAACAGCTTATCTCTATGAAATTATCAGTTATCAATGTCCTAGAGTGATCTTCACCCAGGGCTGGATAAATTAGGCTGAATTCCTTCTGGGTCTGCCCCTCCGGCTTATACTGGTACTGGTGACCTTTACTTTGAAGGTGGACTTTGTCCCAGAGACTCTTCTCCGGAGAGTCTGTTTCTCTATGACGCATCATGTCACATTGTAGATGCTTGCGCATCTATACAGTCCTTACAAACAACACCCGTGCGGAGTCGGTGCGGGTTGATGTCGGGACTGCACTTAGGCCTTTAATGCGAGCAACCTTCAACATGCAGTACGCGCATTCGCGCACGATAGCGATTACGAGCGGAATGTGTCATACTCAGGTTGGCCCTGGGCGGCAGTCGCAGTACTGGACACAGACTTTCTTCACTCCGGAAAACAATTTGGATTGAACATAAACAAATCAATTTCAGGATGTCATTCGGGGGAAAAGCAGCTGAACGTCTAGCAGACAAGACCGTGTTGATCACAGGCGCCTCTTCTGGAATTGGTGCTGCCACAGCGCATGAGTTTGCCTCGGCGGCTAATGGCCACATCAGGTTGATTTTGACCGCGAGAAGAGAAAGCCGCTTGGTGGAGTTGGCGGAGGAATTGAGGAAAACGTACGCGTCAATCAAAGTACACACGGAGAAGTTGGATGTCAGCGATACAGCGTCGATCGAGCCATTTGTGAGCGGTTTGCCTGAGGAGTTTTCTGACATCGACGTGTTGATCAATAACGCGGGGAAGGCGTTGGGTAGAGAGGCTGTGGGAGAGATTGCAACTGCTGACGTTGCCGGCATGATGCAAACGAACGTTGTGGGGTTGATCAATGTGACGCAAGCGGTGTTGCCAATCTTCAAGAAGAAAAACGCCGGCGATATCGTCAACATTGGATCCATTGCCGGTCGGGAGGCATACCCCGGTGGTAGCGTCTACTGTGCCACAAAGGCCGCAGTCAAGTTTTTCACGAACGCTTTGAGAAAGGAATTGATCAGCACAAAAATCCGTGTGTTGGAGGTCGACCCAGGTGCGGTCCAAACTGAGTTTAGCATGGTGCGACACCGTGGCGACAAGGCGGAAGCTGACAAGGTTTATGAGGGCACAGAGCCATTGACCGCAGCGGATATCGCCGAGGTAATTGTTTTTGGTGTCACGAGAAAGCAAAACACTGTGATTGCTGAGACGTTGGTGTTCGCTAGCAACCAGGCCGGGTCGGCATTCATCCACAGAAACTCCTAGCGGTCTCGGCACAAAATGTTTGCGGTCGTGTTTGCTAAGCAAAATCGTTGTTAAAATGCAAAAAGTCTTTACGAGATAGTTTTACCTATCTTGCAATTTTTGTGACTATACATAGTGGAACACCCTTTGCACGAGAATTTGTGTCGCATCAATTGATCAATAATCATTGAGTGGCAAATATGGCTAAGTGCATTATTTGACTACAACACTTCTGCATTGCCTTTACGAGGACACATGTCTTTCTTCATCTGAATGATCTTCGAATAGAAATTTACCTTTGAAAAGACCGTAGCCTACAGATGGAGGAAAAGAGCCCGTCTTCATCACAAATTCCAGAGCGATAAATTACTCATTGTCCGTTGTCCGTTGAGTGTTGAAAGTGTCAGTCTTAACGCCAATGTCCATCACTTGAAAAGTGAGTCTATCGGATTGTCAACGAAATGTCCCGAAGAACAAGCAACATTCAAGTCTAGACTTCCATTAGTTATGACTCAGCGAGCATATTCTAGGACTGTCATTCGAAGTGTGTCAATTAACTGTTTTGTTCTTGAGTGGATTACAAAGCCCATGGCCTGTTCAGCACTTACGTATTGTGGCATTTTGACGACATTTCAACATACATTTCGACAGACAATTTCGCCAGTGGCACGACTCGGTGTTGTGGCCAAAAGGCGCAATTAGCGATATTTGCCACATACATGTATCGTTTTGTGGAGAGCAAGGTGAGCAAGGTGAGCAATTCTGGCTTCCAGTCCTTAATCAGATGTATCAAGCAAGCATAAAAACACAGCCAAAGCAGAGTTAGATCTAGCAATGTTAAGATCAGGAAGATTTATGCGTGGCTGAGGTTAGAATGACTGAAGACCATCAAGAAACATTACCACACATTTTTATTATTCATGACAATTCTTACCTTTTCACATAAGATCGAGTAGAATTGCAACTTTTGCTCCATGCTATGGCTGATATATCCGAGGCAATGTATGAGTCTAGTAAAATCATTCTAGGTTGGGTTCGCTGCTCTGCTTGTTAGTGAATTTGCTGCATGTGCAAGATCAGGTCTTGAATTGTTTGCTGCCCAATTTATGCTCCCAACTCCCGATTCGTACTTCGTTTTCATGGTGCTATTCAACTTCGGTGAAGTGTCCTTTGGAGTTTCGTAGAACACGTCTTCCTTCGAGCAACTGCCTGATCCATACCTCCGGTTCATCGAGGTAGTAGAGCGTCTGCCCGCCTGCACCAAACAACGCCTCTTTGAATACGGGTGGGTGCGTCGTGTCGTAGCCCAAAAGCGGCTCGATGTTGAGCACTTTCAACGCATGGTTGATATCGCCTGTAGAATATTGTTTCAATTCATATTGAATTTCTCGATTTGCATAGAATTTTAATTTGGCGTAGTACCTTGAAAGCACGAAAAAAAAACAAAACAAAAAAAAAAACAAAACAAAACAACAAAATTAACACATCTTGAATGCCACGCTTCATTTGCGCTCATCATGATACTGCCGAGACGTTATGATGCAAAAAGTGACGTGTCAGTCAATTTCGTTGTGACATTCACCTCGGTTTTCGCAATTCGGTTTGCATTAAGATCTGCAAAAAAAAGTGGCTAAAGCTACTCATCACACGCTTTACTAGCAAACACTTACCCAAAGGATTATGCTCAAAAGCTGAGTTGTTCCAACGTTTTGCCTAGTTTGGCCGCACCGTCGGCAGGACTATCAACAGATACCTTGGCCCTGTTCATCTCGAGCCCCGCTAAAAGTATGCACGCTTTGCACACACGGTTTGACGTGATGTACCCGCATTTTTCACAGGTGTTCCCATCAGTAGTTTTTGCTCTTCCGAGACTCACAGATCCGTCCGCATTTATCTGTTGCTCATTTTCAAGATGCGCTGGTGTCGTGTCTGCATTTTTGGGACCGGCCTTTGATTTGCCTGCATTCTTGTACTTTCTTGTGACTTTCTTTTTTGGCGCTAGCACAAGATGTTCCCCGCTATAAATAATGTCCATAATACACGAAGGGCGGATCGTGCTCAATCCTTTCAAAAGCTCTCTGGCTGTGCCCCGGAACGCCTCGGGCGCGTAAGTACATTCGGTCGAAAAATAGTCCAATTTCTTGTAGTGTGCATAAAGAACAATTTCCTTTTGGTATGTGTACTTGAACGGCTTTGAACGCTTGATAGGCGACCCTGCAGACTGCGTGAGGATAGTGCATGAGCTTTCTAGCCTCGCCGTGTCTCCGCGGAGTATGTTCATAAGCACTGTTTCAGCCATGTCATCTGCGTTATGGCCGGTGACCACATGATGTATGCCAAGCTTAGCCGCGCCGCGGTCAAGCGCCTGCCGCCGCAACACCCCGCAGTAAGTGCAGCTGCTTCGAATGCCGGCGCATGATACGATTTCGTCCATCAGCCAGTTATAGAGCTCTTTATATGATACAATTTCCAAATCCATTTCATATTGCTGTTGGTTTCGTTTCACCGTAGCGAGAGAGTCGTCACGGTACCCTTTGATACCTTCATCGATCGATAAAAGAACCAACTTGAGACCGTAGTTGTATCGCTCGTTAAGTGTTTTAAGAATCGACGCAAGAACCGTCGAGTCTTTTCCTCCAGAGGCCCCAATAGCGATTTTTTCGCCCGGATGAAAGAGCCCCGCCGCCGTGATCGTATTGTGGATCTCTGTCTCGAACACCAAGAAGAAGCACTCTTTGCAAAGTTTCTGTAGGTTTTTGGGCCGTTTCATCACAGCCTTTCGGCCATGACAAAGCTGACATAGTGCCAGGATTTTGATTTCTCTGTCTTTTCTGGGCGTGAAATCCGGCATACTTTTGAGATTTTCAGTGATGGGAAACGAACCGCGCTATGCTTCGATGTCACCTAACATGTCTGAAGATGTAGAGATGATGTCTTAACGTCATGCATATAGTGTCTTTATAGGAGAGATGTATATGCAGTAAAATACACGACAAACTCAATCATGTGGCCTGAAATCGGCATTTTTGTAGGATACATCATAAAAGGAAGTTTGCTGGAAAAGCTTTTCAGAGGTCACTACTCGCAGATTGGTCTCGGAAAGAAGTTTTTTGTGATGATGATGACATCAATCGTATCGATGAGACAAGCCCGAAAGCTTGCCGTAAATGGGTATGTCCACATGTAATTCTTCTCGGCATATATCCTGGTTTGAATTTCCATTTTACATGAACTACAAGTGGTCTTTTGAATATGTTCATGGCTATTCAGACTATGCTTGGTTGCCTGCGATGCTATATCTTTTCAGGTATTGAAATTGCATCACGTGACTTCATACTCAGTATAGAACGGTGTCCATAGCCGAGGACGAAGATTATCTTCCGACTTGACGAATAGAGGAGATTGAGAAGGAAAAGGTCAATTTATTTTTTCAGAAAAAAAGAACTCTTGGTACTGTATCCACTCAGATTTTGGCTTTGGCAACGCAGATTATAGGCGTAAAGTCGGGCGTATAGACTGATACTTATTTCATGGGTCTCATCATTTGCCACTGTGTAGTTTGTTTATACGAAATAGTAAAAGGCAGACCACCTCGCGGGTATGTTTTTGTTTGATATTAGCCCCGTGGCTCTTTTCTACAACGACTGGACAATTTTGTCCATCAACCATTTCATCTTGATGTATAATTACTAAGTGAGTACATTCGTGTACGGCCGGTGGTTCATGCTGTGAAACCAAAAACAGCTGAAAACCCAAGACAAATCTAGGCATCAAACTCGTCGTTGGTGGTGGTGACGTTGGCGTAGCGGAACCTGCTGTTCTCCTCTTGCAAGCTCTCTTTTTGCTCCTTCTGCTCCTTCTGCTGCTGTTGGTGCTGCTGGATCGCTTGCTTGCGGCCGTAACCGTTCGAGGCGGTCATTTCGTTTTTCTCGTTCAAAGAGCCAACCTTCTCGTTCATGATGATAGCCAACTCTTGCAACTTGCTTCTCTGTGGCTCGTCGGTGGCGAAATTGATGTAGTTGTCTGCAAGCGAGCCCTTCACGTCGCCTGAAGCGAGCATCTTTTCAACAATCTCCACCACGTGGCTTTGCTCGAGCTGGAAGGTGGTGGCCAATTTTTCGATGGACAATTTGGCAAAGATTGCCTTGTACGTGAAGATGTACGTGCGCAAGCCTTCCACCTGCAATTGTTTCTTCAACATCGCCAACAACAGCTCAGTGTCTGTGAGTAAGCGCCAGATTTTAATAGATTCCAACAACGCATACGCCTTCGCCCAGTTACCCTTTTGCAACTGCTTGGAAGCGTAAATCAAGTGGTCCTTGATGCTTTCTGGAGGGCCAGTGAAAAATTGTCTATCGTGGAACTCTAACTTGCTCTTAAAAGACTTAATGCTGGCTTTACGGCGCGAGTCTTTAGCAGCAGTGGCGGTAGCGGCCAAAGCTGGAATCTCAATCAACATCAGAGCTGTCATAAACACACATTCCAACAACTCCAAGTTGATGTGCATGTGGAAGGGCAACAACTTCTGTTTCTCTGCAACGGTGGCCTGGCTCGGGTACTTGCTGTTGAAACCCTGGGCCAAGAGCTCCTTGAGTCTCTGCGAGTTGATGATCTCGTTGAGGATCTGGTGTGACTCCTCAATGGCACCGGCTTTGAACGCACTCAAACCCATCTGCACGATTGCACGGTTGTACAAAACCTGCACAGAGGACTCGGCGTGGTGAATGTGAGTGTAGATCTGCAGCTGCAAAAACTGCTCGCGGGCTTCGGCGTAACGGTTGTTGACGGCCAAGTAGTAGGTCGACGCCAATAACGCCGAGCGCTTATAAAGCAGCGCCTGTTGCGCGGCTAAAAAGCCCGTAAGCGCACGCACAATTTCCTCGGCGCTCTTGCCCTGCGTGAGCAAAGGCGAGTCATCAAGGCCTATGCCGGCCCATGTGTTGGCCCAAGCAGCCTTCTCATTCACCATAATCAACTGGTCTGGCTTGTAGTAAATGTGGTCCAAACGTCTGAGTACAAGACGCGCCAAGTGCTCGGCGTGTCCCGCGGTCAGCTGCACGTAGATTTGCGCACGCACAATCAAAGTGTAGAGCAGCAGCTCGTCCCTCAAACGCTCGATGTATTCGGTCGAGTGTGGGTCTGTGAATTGCAAGCATTTATTGAACTCATCGTCCAAACGCTCGACAATCGCAGCCACGGAGCCTTGCACGACCTTGACGCCTGCGGAATTTGCCTCGGGTTCAATATCAATATCGTCCGTTTGCTGGCCAAGCTCGGAGACCTGGTACACCGACAGCTGGGATTCTAAGAGCAGCAAGAAGTCCTGCACATCACGCTGACTGGCCTTCCACAAGTCCACGGGCATGTACGTCTGCGGCAGGCCGGCATCGAAACGCACGGAAAGCAACATTTGGTAAACACAGATGATCTCGAACGTGTTCTGGCCCTCTTTGGCCTGCACCAACAAATTCTCCAATGTCTGAACCTGGTCATACTTATCGATGTTCTTCTTTCCTCTGGACTCGATCACGGTTTTCAAGGCGGCAAACACGGGGCTCATCACGCGCACAGTGCCGCTGACAGTACCAACCACCGCATCTGAGTCGTCCTGTGCAAGTAAGCCAACATCCACGGGTTCCTCGGCATCAAAAAGTTCCGGATTCTGCTGGTACAAGTCCATGTATGGCTGCAATTCCTTGGTCTGTTTCTTGACACGCTGCCTAAGGTTGTTGAAAGCACGGCTCTGGTCCGCAGGCATCTTACGACGGTCCTTGTCGGCGGCGGCATCGGTAATGGTGGCGTCTAATTGCGCCAACATGCGGTAAAAGCCGTTGGGCACGCCGACTTTCTGCTGGTGCATGCGCACGAGCAACTTATTCAAACGGTCGAACTCCGTGAGTACCGAGAGCCAGTTTTCCAAGTTTTTCGCGTTGAAAATCGCGTCCACGGACTCGGCCACGTCGTCAAGCAACTTTTCCTTGGCGGATTTCACCACTTTCGGGCCCTCGTCGTCGGAATCGGAGTCCAGGTCGGCGCCGCCTTTCAAAAAGTCTTTTTTCAAGAAATATTGCGGGCCTTTGCCGATATAGTCCGAGTCGTCGTCGTCTGAAGAAGCATCGTCGGCGCCAAACTCACTATCGGTGCTAAATTCCTCGGACGACGACACCAATTCTTCTTCGGACGTGCTCAAAAGTTCCTCTTCGCTCAGCGACGAGTCGGACGTGTACCCGGAGGCGAAAAATCTCGACATGATGGGTGTTTTGGTGGGTTTTTCGTTAGCTAGTGTCTTTTTTGGTGGTATGGCAAAATTTTCAGCCGAGGCCTGTACGCACAGACCTGGTATGTACACGCCCCGGAATTGGGAATTATCTAGGTACAATTAGTTCGCCGAAAATAGGCCTGAAAAGTTATCGCCCCGACTTTCTGTTGAACTATTATGTGAAATTTAGGAATATGTTGATAATTGTTTCGAATTTCCAAAATCCTTGGATGTTTCGTTTGGGGTCTTTTGGCCAGAGGGATGCCCTGGGCCTGAGAGCAGTGAAGAAATTATCTGCATTTTGCGCGAAGAATTATCTGGTTTTTTGAGATAATTTGAGATTATATCTCAAATATCCAGATAACTCAGATAAAAAATAACTTTTAGTATTATTTCAGATACTTAAGCAATATCTCAGATAATTTGAGATAATCTTCAGATGTATCAAAAAAAAAAGATATAACTGTAACAAATGTCTGAGGACTTGACACCGTCGCGAAGCTGACTAGGGTTTTATATCAGTGTTGCGCATTACGACGCGTAATACGGAACTTTACGAATTACGTGGTGATGACCCCTGCGTAATCGTTAAACATATTACCATTACGATTTTTTGTGGTGAAAATACGAAAACGTAAATGCGTATTACGCTACTTTTAGTAATACGAAATCGTTTTTTTGAGTAATTCGTATTCTCTAAATTACGCAAAAAATGAATGAGATCACGCAAAATACAATCGATTTGCGACAGGCGCATGCTACAGGATGTCGGCGAATCTTTAAGTCCGGTTTTTCTTTCAGGTCTTGCAATTCATCCACTGTAAAGATGTTCATTAAAAAATATATATATATACGCAAATTCAGCATATCATAATCCATCTTTCCATCTGTGTGATGGTACTTCATACCAAAGTAAAAGAGTTTTCACTCGTCAAGTAGTATACAAACTGAATTGTTTTCATTCGAGTCAACTTCCATCTCAACATCGTCGCTCTCATTCATTTCTTGGGTGATATGTGAACACAATTCTGCATCATCAACAAAGGACTCGTCATCAGAATCCACACCCAGCTCGATATCATCAGGCCCAATTTTTTATACCATATCCTTGACGACTGCTAACATTTTCGTCGTGGCTGGGTACAACTTGTTTCTCTTGATTGTGACTATATCGCCGAGGATGGAAAAAAGGGACTCTGCCGTTTGCGGTAAAAATGGCATGTGTAGCACATGTGCGGCAAAGCGCCTGTGCCAGGACTGACATTGTGCAAACACATTACGAAAACGTTATGAAAAAAACGAAAACGTAATACGAAATCACCTTACCATTTACGAAACAGAAGCCCCCCGTAATCGTATTTCGTAATCAGAAATACGCTCTTTTTTACGACGTAATGTCGTATTTGTCGATACGATATACGAAGAAAAACGCCAGTGCGCAACACTGTTTTATATATATTCAGGTATAGTTTTGTGGAGAGCTAGGTAAGACTGTAATTCTATCTCCCAGTCCTTAATCAGATGTAGATATATTATAAAATAATATGTATAATAAACTATTATTTTAGATTAATTAAATTTTAAAGTTAAACTAGATTAAAATTAAAGAGAGTAGTATAAGGAGGTGTTGAAAGTCATAATTTTCAGTTGAAAGTACGGAGTCTCTTCCATGCCCCCAGCTTCCGGCGTGCTCAACATTTGTACAACGATATAATATGGTTGTAAAAGAGTCTTTTTACTCCATACTTTCCGTAGTTTTCGCTTTTACCGTTGTACCTTCAGTCGTTTACCCATTTTTTTCGACTTTTCAGTTGTAAATCTATCGATGGCTGACCATATAATTTATCTGTATTTTCTATCATCGTTTTTGTGTTTCTTTTCGTATTGTTACCTAATATTCGACTTCCAAAATTTTTCCCAATTTCATCTTTTTTTTAAAGAAACAAATCGTTGTAAATTGGAGCTTTTTCGTGCCAGTTCGACAAGACCACCCATTTCGGCGCCTCCACTTTTCGTAAATTTCAATTTTATTTGTTTTACGATGTCATCTTTTCGTAACAATAAAACCATTAAATTTATACGAACGCTTTTTTGTTGTATTTTTCATTCCAAAAACGCAGCACTAGCCTTTATTGCACATTCTATATACATCCAGTAATACCATAAATCTTTGAAACACATTCAAATGGCCTAGATCTATAGTTGTTATACCTTTCGGTCTTGTCTCGTATAAGTCTTTTATACATCCATCAACTATACACTTAACACTTTGTTCTCTTGAATCTAATTTTAATACTTTATTACATTTCTTATTTTCCATTACCACAAGTCTTCATATTATATATCTTTTTTATTTCTGTAAATCTTTCCTTTCTTACACTATCTGCATAATCTCTTATTCTTTCATTCTTGTGAATAGTACTTCTTCCTTCTATTTCTCTTAATAACTTCCCATAAATCCCTGTTTCACCACCCTAAAAATTTTATTTTTTCTTTAAATTCTGCGTTTTTGTTGTGTTTTCGAACACTTTCCACAAGTTCGTTAATTGAAGTAGTCTTTATTGTTTCTTATCCAGGTCTATCTCTAAAATATATTGCTTTACCATTTGCATCCTTTCCTACCCTCAATCCACCTATATATTTTTCTTTAAACCTTTCTGAATATTTATCGCCAACATCCTTTCTACCAAATAATAATGATTTTGTTTTGTCTTCAAATCCTTGGTAGGTCTCTAGCATTAATCCCATTTCATATGCTATACTAGCAGGAAATGACGTTACTTTTACTAAAATACAAAAGTATATGATTTTATCTTAAATAATATCATTATGTCTTTTGTATACGCATATAACTGTGATTATGACAATTTTATAAAACATTATAATAAAGAGTCACATAAAAGATATACTGATGCTTGTGTTTGCAGAGGGATTTTTCTAATGAAGCATATCCTGTTTTTGAAACTAAAAAACAACCATCACCATCTATTTATCCACTTAATCACTGTATTATTTTAATTTCAAGCAAAAAAAGAATCACCGGCAAAATCGACTAAATCTTTTGCAAAGCCGAGTCTATTGTTAAGAAAAAAACTTGTGCAATGCCCCTTTTCACAAGCCACGCGCTTCACGACTTTTTGTTCTTCGTCTAATTAGCATAGAAATCTCTGCACAAGAATACACTGGACCGTATCAGAAGAACAATCTTTGACGATCATAATGACCTCAAGTGGTGTGAGCGAACTGCAGTCTAAAATATCGTCAACTTAGAAGAAGTGGACGGTGGGAGGAAAAGAAAGTTATCTGAGGCCTGAATAGAGCAACGCTCGCTGACTACGAGCGAAACGGAGTGTATTGACAACAGTAATTTGCAGAAGCGAACAGGACTGGAGGATCTTGGTGCCAGTCATACGCAGAGGCTGGAAGAAAAGAGCGAAGCCGAGTCTCTGGATACTACACACATTTTACCAGATTCTAGCGATGCATATTTTAGCGATGCAGAGCTGAACGATGCAGAGACCAAAAATCAAAGAGATAGTCTATAGTTGATTGAGCTAGGAAATAATGATTCCACGTTAAAGGAAGTTCCCAAATTAGACGGCGATCTGGGACGCATTTCCGATCCAAGTGAAGACGAAGAGAATGACTAAAGTGCCAGTTTCTGAACAGAATATAATTGATTTTTGAATTTAAAGGAGAAGGGTCATACCTCTATAAGTTTTTGACGAAATGATAGCTGTACAGGTGTTTTTGGGAGGAGACAAGACGTAGTCGTATTACACAAGAGTCTCTTTACTCTCTGAAGAGATGCAGTTTAGATTGTATGCCGGATTATGCCAAATCATCTGGAAATCATCTGGAAATTATCTCATTTATCTGGTCATCTGAGATAATTATCTCAAATATGAGATACGGAAAGAAATTATCTCAGATACTCAAAAAAGTGAGATAATTTGAGATAATCTGAGATAACCATCACTGCCTGAGAGGATGCGAGACAGGGCCGTGGGTGCGATCGCCGCGCAGAAAAAAGCTTTCATTGCATTCATTTGGGCCCTACTTTAAATATTAGAATGAAATCATGCTTTTAGTATTTGGAATCAGCCAGGTGTTATTTTGAAACTAGCAGAAAATGGATTTCTTTTCATTCTCCTGAAACTTCATATCCTCGTGACTGAAAGTTCTGCGGATTTAGTGATCTTATAATGCTACAGTAAGCCCTGATTGTAGGGATCACATCTACGAAGAAGGATGTAATAGTACAGTGAGACCAGTTTATGACGATCTTGGATAAAGAGATAACCTTGCTCTATTCTTCCAAAACAACGCGAGAAATTTGTTTTCCCACCAAAATTGCGCTCAGCAAGAAGATAAACTGGGTACTATTTCTATTTCTGCTCAATAGATGTGATCCTTTTAAACAGGTCTTACTGTATTCAGATTATCTTCTCAATGAAAGCAATCATGACGTGAAAGACAATTTCTCAGACTTTCAATGATAAAACATAGCCATAATACTAAAAAAGGCACTTTAATACGGGTTTTATTGTATCTCGGTGTAGACAGGCACGAGTGAATGGCAAACGGGGTCATCTGTAATTATCAATTCAAAAGCGGGGTTTGGCTTCCTGGCCAGCCGGCAGCACAGATACTCTAATTGAAGCCCCTGCTGTCGCAACATCTTGGAAAGCACTCCATATTAAGGAGGTTTGGGCATCCTTCGATTTGCGGGGTCACTCGGCCTTTCGGCCTCCGTGTCTGCAAGGGGAAATGTATGCTCCATTGAGCATTTCGACCTTTAGACCAGCTGGAAATTCGGCGCACAGATTCTTCGTGTTTAAAAACAATTTTTCGGGGTAATTGAAGATGGTTTGTCGACAAGGTATCTGATATCAACGGTGAGTAGTGAGCATGCTATTTGTCCTATGACGACCATAAGTGGATGATGAGGCCAAGATCACTATACTCGCCGTGCTTGTCGAAAGCCTATTTTTACTTGAGTTTAGTTTCGTCCTTAAGTATGCAAATGTCTAATTTATATGAGCTAGTTTCATGTTTCGGCCAATTGACTCATTCCGGTTGCGAGATAACATGAATTTCTCAGCTCCACACATCATGAAACTGCATGACTTCGAACAGAAGTTCGAGTATGTCTGGGGCGCAAAAAGAGGCATACAACAAAGGAGCTGCTGACAGTTGCTAATTTTGAGCCCAAGTATTTGGTTTTGTTGACGTGTGATATACCAAGACTTCCGGAAGCGACTTGGGACCGATGTGAGACTTGGCACAGTCATTAAATAAATTCGAATGAAGTCGCGATAGTTCTTCCGAATGGCCATTTAGACAATGATTTTCGGGATTTAGTGGCTCACAAAAATGGATACTGGTTGGCAAATGAACCAATCATGGTCATGAATGACCACCCGCACACAATCCCCATCTTTCACCCAGACAATATGAAGAAATCGCCACATATCAAGGCAAAACAGCTTTTCTGTAGCCCAAGACCAAGACATACACACTTTCCGGTTTCACCACAGTCAGATGCGCGTGTTCCCAAACCATCGTGCAATGACAAAGCACACGACAGCCGTGATAGTATTGCGCCAAGAAACATCTCTCCATTTCTTTTCATTCGTCAATTATTCTCACGGTACGACCGCACACGCAGGAACTTGAAGTCCTTTTCGTTTTTCAAGGAGAAATCGACTTTCTCGCCCGCTCGCTCTTCGCTTCCCGGATAGTGTTTCCAGATTGCGTAAAAAGTGACCCAAGCCAACTTCGCATGGTTTGGCACGCCGCCCATGTTTTTGATTGAGAATTCATAGTGAAACTCATAGTATGGCACCAGACCCGAGTCTACAGTCACGTGCACTTTCCCCTCTGTCGAAAGTGTCCACTTGCCATGGAAGATTTTATGGGGCTCTGCAGCTGGATTCACCTTGGTCACGTCACGTGACTCCGGGTGTGCCAACAAACACCGTAGCTTGTTTTCACGCAGCATTTGTGCAACCGCCACTGTCGGCTCGAGCCTGGTAAGCGCCATAACACAGGACCCGTTGGGGTAGAATCGCAAATAGCGATAGTACGTGATGGTACGTACAGGATTGCGTAAGCTTGTCGAGAGCTCTTCACGCCCGCCTTCGCTGTAGTAGTTCACAACACTTATATAACAACCCATAAACTTGAGAAACGGACGCTGCTTGATCATTTGTTTCCAAGATCCTGCATATTGCGGCAACATCACCATTGGGTCGAGCGGCACGGGCAAGGATTTACCCAAAAAGCCCACATTTTCTTCGTAGTTTTGCTTAGGATAAATCAGGTAGCATAATTGGCGCCATATTTCCGACGTATGGAATGCTAAATATGCATGTTTCTTGCACGTGATGCCGAATTTGAACCACGCCTCTGGGTCCTGCCATAGAAGAGTCTGAAGCACATGGATCCATATTTCGCGTGGCAAGTTTATGAGCGGCGAGACGGGTTTGACATCTGCATATTCGTCTTTTCCATCCACTTTCAAACTGGCGAACTTTATCGCCACATGGCCTTCGTCCCAGTGGGCCGGATTGGCCGGATCGGGCGCATGTGCAGTCTCATTTTCATACGACAGGAGGAGATCCGTCACGTTGATTGCCTTTAGTTTCACCGCGTCGATTCTGCTGCTGGCGTTTTTACCTTCCTCGCCTCGAAGTTTCTCTAGCGTTTGCGGAACCGTCTGTTTGCGATATATGAGATCTACCCGATCGTTGAGCCTGAATGCTTCTCGATAAAACTTCACTGCGTCTGCCATCAGACCGTGCAGTTCCTTCTCAATTGCTTTTTCGAAAAGCTGCATTGCACGCACATCCACATGGGCTGCATCATGGTCTGCCTGTCCAGAGAGGTCTCTGGTCATGCTATCACTTAGAGACGCTTTTTGTAGTACTCGGCATGCGCCATCGGCGTACACGCGCTTATGCGGTGCGGCGCAATGCAGGTCGCGCAGCACTCAAAATGACTTGAGGCGCTAACCGAAATTTGCACCTTTAACTTCTTTTGACACATCAGCACAATTTGACTTTTGCTTTGAATAAGAAAACACTAAGAATCGGGGCCATAGCCGGCTCAACCGAGCCAGGGTCGCTAATAATTAATGCTGTTTATTCTCTGCCAGCAAGACTGCAGCCCGATTCGATTAACAGATAATTGTAAGGTGTTCCATTTAGGCAAGTACTGAGTGCTTGCCAAGCAATGCACCTTCTATTGTTAAGGCCAGCGTGGCTGGCCACATAGGAACAATGGAAAGGCAGACTCCATTGTCTGCCTTGACTATATAAATGTTGGCTCTCCCACCAAGTGGATTAGAGCGCCAGACTGGGTTTACTAGATGATCTACACAATAAACATTACTTAGTCAGACGCTGAGAACCAGACAATAATATAGAGGAAAAGAGTGTGAAAGAATTCTAAACGTCACTCACATAAACCGCCTGGACCTGGTCCAAAAGAATATGTCTATTTTACATTATTTGATTCTAAGAGCCAGATAATAATGCATAGATAACCGTTGGAAAATTCAGCCCTCTGCATTTTTCGAACCATGCTATTACACCAACACTACGCCTACGCCGCTGCCATTCTCTCCCACCTGCTTTTTGTCGTCGATGCCGCCGTCGATAGCCTTGGCTCTGTAGTTGAATAAGTAGTAATTGAGCAAGCCGTCGCCACTGCCGAATTTGGCATCTTTGATGAATAAAGTGTTGTCTTGACACGTCAATGCATTAAAAACGTCTACTCCAAATTCCTTAGATGTGATGAGCGCATCATTGATCAACGCGTTCAACCGCTTCTTGTACACGGCAGCGTCCTGTTTGTAAGAGTCAGTGGCGTAATAGAATAGGTACGCAATGCCCAACTCGCTATGCGTAGGGTGGTTCAACACTGTGAAAGGGAGCAAATAATACGAGAAAAAGTCGGTGATCTTCCCGTCCTTTTCCACCACGTATGCCTTGATAACGTTGCTGCCCTTTTCGCCGCCAACGATCCAGTGTGCAAGCTCGTCCTTTTCGAAGACCTGTACCAACTCGAACTTTTTCTGGTACTCATTCAAAAGATCGAAAACCGCGTCGACATCGGCCATTTTCATCGGCCGGAGCCCCGGCAGTTTAGTGGCGTTTGGAAGTGTATAGTGGGCGACCATGCTGGCCTTGGTCTTGTTCGGCGGCAAGTGAGAAAACCCGACGTCGTGAAGCTTCAGCCAGTTTAGTGGCCGGTGTGTGTACCTGCAGGTAGACAATGGCGACGGTAAAATAATACCCGCCGTGTATAGAGCCTGCCAGATGTTCTGCCTGTTGACACGGCGGGTGATCTCTTTGATCAACACGGGCGCTAGCCGCTTGCTGCGCAACTTTTTATGGATACACAAGAAATTGATTTCCACCAGCGGGATCACGTGACCAGAGGTGTTGAGTTGCAACGTCACGGGCACAGCAGCTATAAATGCCACGAGCTTACCCAGGCCCTTCACACGCACGCCCACGTGCCAGTCCTGGCGCCAGCCGGGCGCCTTCAATGCCCACTCGAAGAATTCGTGCAGATATTTGAACCTGAATGTCGCGTCCTGGTCCTCCACATAGTGCTCGTATAAAAGGTCATAGACTTCGTCCAATTGAGATTTGGCCTCGATATCGATTGTCAGCCACTCAAACTCACTAAGCAACGGGAGCGGGGTCGCAGGGACATCCTCGGGGGATTTTTTCACGTCGATCGGGCCTTCTTGGCTCACCACCTCGTCCAATGCTGGTACAGGCTGGGTTTTCCAGAACTTATAGTCTTCCATGGTCTTCTGCTGCGATTCCGTGAGCGCCTCGCCCATTGAGAGGAGTTTGAGGAGTTCCTCAATCAGTTTCGGCTGCTTTCCGGCCATTATGCGTGTATATTCGAAGATTTTTTGGTGTGCTTTGCAGCGAAAGTCTTGCACTTAAAATGGAACCTGGTAAGATTGGTGGTGAGCATGGGCACTTTTTTTTGCGCGTGGGGCCACCGCGTGGAGGTTCGGGCCCCAGCAGAGACTCGGGTGCGAGGATAGGGCCAGGGTGCAGCCGTGCTAGACATCGCGATAGATACATTATTTGATGTTTATATTCACGAACAAAAACGTCAAAACTAGATAATGAGCAATCACTTTTATTTTGGGTTTTTTTTCGGTTGAGAAAATTCATGCCGGTGACAATTGATGGACCGTAGTAGAGTAGTTCGAGGCTCATGGTGATGTCTTTTGGGAAGCTGTCTTCATCACGTGGTTTTGAATAAAAGAACGGCTTCAGTATCTTCACCAGGACCATCAAAGCTAGATCAATAAAGTGGTGGATAACTAGTTGATACCTTGGCTTGGCTGTGTATGAAAGTTAGATTGTCATCGCCCTAATGGCTGTACTTCCCCCACCTGCCGCTTCAACTCTCGCAACAGGAGGGTCAGTGATGTGAGCCCATCCGGTGATTCGCGCCGTCTTCAAGTGTATACCGTCTTGACGGTCTCACAAACCAACTCAATTCTCTTAAGTTTTCCGATGTTGTGTTGACCGGCGCCAACATGGAGTTAAGGTGCATTGGACCTTCTGGCCCTATATGTTGCCACCAACTGCTGGTGGTCTCTCACTTGTAATAAATGTGTTCTAGTATGCTGTCTTTGGTGGTCTGCCTTAGACAGAGATGACATGGCGTCACTGCCGTGTCGCCAACCACATCTAATAGTGGTACGTAGGACACAAAACTGAGTAAGTGAAGGGCCGTGAGCTCGTGTCTGAGTAGCCATTCTTCTTTGCAAAAGGCTTTCCAGAATTCTTCCCATCTTTTGACCGATTGGACCTCCGGACAAATCTCCTTAAAGCGTCTTGGAGTAAGCGGTAACGAAGCTTCCTCTTTCTTCATGCTTGAAGACTCATACTAGCCTGACTGATCTTTTCCGCAACCGCACGGGGCAACCAACCGTCAACCACAGTTTCCATTAGCGTTGACTCGGAGGTGATGAAGGTATGTTTCGCCACATCATATTCTGTGCTTTTGAAAGTTACCTCGCGCCAGGCCTTAATGTATTGTATTTCTTTGGATGCAAAAGTCCAGTGCAAGTGTTTTTCAAAAAGATCGATCTTTTTGAGGAAAATTCTGAGCCAGTGAAGTCCCCCGGTTTTAAGGACTCGCGTATGCTCATTCCCCACGAGAATCTTAGCCATGTGATGGAGCATTTTCACCCTCGAATACTGGATGAACCGCCCATTTGCCTGACTCAACGTCTCGCCAATCACCTCGGCTCTGTGGCCTAAAGCTGCGTCAGTAATTCAATGAGACCATAACCTCCTTTTTTGGCCTCGCGTACAATTTTGCTGGGCTTATCCCCGGGATCATCCGCTGTATACACAGGTCAAAAAGTAAGCATGGCCATGAATTTGAAAGACTGGTGTTTCCAAAAAACCTGGGTCCGGGGGCAACAAGCCTGCCCGGCCTTTACAGCCTGTTGGTCTCGGGCAATGTCGGTAACTCCTCATTTTGGAGCTACAGACAAGGCTGAGATTTTTAACGTTTTTTTGCCCCGGTTCAAGCTATAACATTCAATGAGTAAATCTTAAGCATAGCGATTCTCTATGAGGTAAATATTCGTGAAGATTACTTGCTCGGGTTCGTGTGTATTCGGATTGTATATCGATAAAGTGGTGTGCTGTGGGAAACCGGACGCTTGAAAGACCGCTTGAAAGTGAAATCATGTCAAATATGCTTTACTTCATATCAATCAAGAATCAAGAACCCATCGTTTCTAGATGAAGACCACGCAAAAGGCTATGGTTTCTAAGTTCGATTCGTGTATAGTTTTGTGGAGTGCTAGGTAAGCGATTCTGGCTCACAGTCCTTGATCAGATGCATCGAGCAAAAAAGAAGTACGAAAGATAAAAAAAGGTGCATCTACTCCCAAGTGGATACATAGAATTTGGATGGGCCCGCTTAAGAAATTCAAGGTACCATGAGGCAGTAAAGTGAAATCGTTCGCAACAACGAGCAATGGCACTAAAAACGCACGTAATTACCCACGGAGGCTTAGTAATTAGGCACGTATTTCAAAAAATGGACTAATTACTCACGTAATCGTAAAGATGTGCTTGAGCGTTGTTCGTTGTTATGGACGCACGAAAAAAAGGGAAATTGCAACACGACTTGGGAAAGTGTATTTTTCCCTATTTCTTGAGAGAAAGAGCAAATCGTGATAGAAGGGAAAAACTATATATCTATAGACAAAAAACCTCGCGTATGTCTGCTTCAAACAATAAAAAACTAACTGTTTTTAAAAAGTCATCTCGTTGTCCTCGGTGGCTACATCGTCATCAGATGGTGCATCATTGATCTCCCGACCGGTAATCTCCTCCCCAAGACCGACTTTTTCGAAAACGTTCGTCAAGTCCGAGATATCCGACTCGTCCGTCACGATATCCCTAGACTTTAAGATCGCCAACATTTTGATCGTGCTTGGATCTAACCGATTTCTCTTCTTTGTTGCAATATCAGTTGCCCGAGAAAAGAGAGCCTCGGAAGGCGCTGACATAGCCGGAATGGCTAAATAGTTTCGGAGAAATTCTCGGCGGTCTTTGTGATACACCATGATGTTGAGACATTGGCGTGTTTGATTCCCTTCGAGCTAGGCAACGACTTCATGCACATCTTCCGCATCGATCTCGGATTCAAGATAATAGTCAGTATCGCTTTCTAGAACATGACTAGACTGACACAGAGAATTTGCATGACTACTTCCAATCACTCTCAACCCATACCTGGAATATGTTACCAAATCTTCCTCGAACTCCTCCGCGTAACGGCTGAATATATCATAAAAGCAGGACTCGATTTCATCGACGGCAGATTGGGCCCTGTCTCGTCAAGAGACACACAGTCATGTTCACAATGAAGCCGTCTACAAACGCGGACAAAATAAAACCTTACCTCGTCAAGAGGCTTAGACCACAAAGAATGCCGCATTGTTCTCTATTTGGATTAAAAGGGGGGAAGCACTAGCATCCTTCAGGCTAAAGGCATGGTGGTGATAACATCTCTCGCAGAGTGTACCTCTTCCCCCTTCCCCTCCTAATAAAGCCCGTGAGACCAAATTTTGACAGGGCTACGACCAAGACATTTTCTGGGGCGTCAAGTAATAACTTGATACACCGTTAATGTAACAAGTAATTACTAGTTACGCCGTGCGCGTGTCAAACAATTGTAATCGTAATCGTAATAGTGCGGCCAAAATATTATTATGCGTGGTTACGCGCCTACGTGCAACACCACAAAAAACCCGATTCTCACAACACAACACTACCATGAGGCCTGTTTGTAGAATCATTCTTGGGAATGTGACTTGACGTTTTTGCAAAAACTGTCTTTTTCACATCAGGGAGATGCGTCTGAAAAAATATCTTGGTGTTATGTCTATTCCTCAAACAAAAGATTTGATCTTCATTATTTGATCTTCATGAACCGGTCGTCTTCATCACAGATGGCTCGAGTTCAGCACTTGAAAATAGCAATTCTATAGCAAAGAAAATTCTTCTTTTGCAATCTTTTCCAAGGCTTATGCAAAGAAATTCTACTTC
>JAKTUB010000291.1:38863-75244 GCA_030556465.1 Metschnikowia picachoensis
CTGTTTTTAAAAAGTCATCTCGTTGTCCTCGGTGGCTACATCGTCATCAGATGGTGCATCATTGATCTCCCGACCGGTAATCTCCTCCCCAAGACCGACTTTTTCGAAAACGTTCGTCAAGTCCGAGATATCCGACTCGTCCGTCACGATATCCCTAGACTTTAAGATCGCCAACATTTTGATCGTGCTTGGATCTAACCGATTTCTCTTCTTTGTTGCAATATCAGTTGCCCGAGAAAAGAGAGCCTCGGAAGGCGCTGACATAGCCGGAATGGCTAAATAGTTTCGGAGAAATTCTCGGCGGTCTTTGTGATACACCATGATGTTGAGACATTGGCGTGTTTGATTCCCTTCGAGCTAGGCAACGACTTCATGCACATCTTCCGCATCGATCTCGGATTCAAGATAATAGTCAGTATCGCTTTCTAGAACATGACTAGACTGACACAGAGAATTTGCATGACTACTTCCAATCACTCTCAACCCATACCTGGAATATGTTACCAAATCTTCCTCGAACTCCTCCGCGTAACGGCTGAATATATCATAAAAGCAGGACTCGATTTCATCGACGGCAGATTGGGCCCTGTCTCGTCAAGAGACACACAGTCATGTTCACAATGAAGCCGTCTACAAACGCGGACAAAATAAAACCTTACCTCGTCAAGAGGCTTAGACCACAAAGAATGCCGCATTGTTCTCTATTTGGATTAAAAGGGGGGAAGCACTAGCATCCTTCAGGCTAAAGGCATGGTGGTGATAACATCTCTCGCAGAGTGTACCTCTTCCCCCTTCCCCTCCTAATAAAGCCCGTGAGACCAAATTTTGACAGGGCTACGACCAAGACATTTTCTGGGGCGTCAAGTAATAACTTGATACACCGTTAATGTAACAAGTAATTACTAGTTACGCCGTGCGCGTGTCAAACAATTGTAATCGTAATCGTAATAGTGCGGCCAAAATATTATTATGCGTGGTTACGCGCCTACGTGCAACACCACAAAAAACCCGATTCTCACAACACAACACTACCATGAGGCCTGTTTGTAGAATCATTCTTGGGAATGTGACTTGACGTTTTTGCAAAAACTGTCTTTTTCACATCAGGGAGATGCGTCTGAAAAAATATCTTGGTGTTATGTCTATTCCTCAAACAAAAGATTTGATCTTCATTATTTGATCTTCATGAACCGGTCGTCTTCATCACAGATGGCTCGAGTTCAGCACTTGAAAATAGCAATTCTATAGCAAAGAAAATTCTTCTTTTGCAATCTTTTCCAAGGCTTATGCAAAGAAATTCTACTTCTTAAGTTCTTTTTCTTTATCGCGAGACTCATAACTATGCTGGCTATAAAATTTAGTATTCCCTGAGGCCCTTTAGTCTTGGCCATGAGGCCCCAAAAGTCTCACAACGCGCATTTGGCAGCATGAGACGATATGCCATTACGTTCGGTTTAGCCATAGTAAACCACCAACCAAACACGAGCTATTGGTTGAATTGAGCCTTTTTAAGTGGAAAAAAAAACATAAAGCATAAAAGAGCCCATTTAACTCCCCGGAATGGTATTGAATAAGTCTAAATGGGACCACAAGGCAAAGGTGCAGTATTTGAAGAAACACAACCTAGCCCGGCCCAAGCCCACGCAAAAAATCACGCCGAAATGGTCATCCAAGAAGACAGGTGACGGCCAGGTAAACACATGGCTTGATGAGTCCGACAATAGCGATTGGGACTCGGAGGACGAGGCGTTCTTGAATCATTTCTACCCGCAAATCTCGGAAGATCGTTTATCCGAGGAGAGTAAGCGTAAACTCAAGCAGCAAATCGTCAAGATCGTGAAACAGAGAGAGGCCAGTGCCGCTGAGGGGAACTGTGAAGAGGCACACATCGAATATGATGAACATGTCGGGATGTACTTGGGCACGAAGCCAGAAATCGGCGAGAACGCGCCCAAAGACAACGAAAGTGACGATTTTTCGAACGACGAGTTTGAGCTTGAGATCCCAGACCTAGAGACAAAGCTCAGTGAATTTGTCGTTTCTGACTTGAGCAAGCTGCGGAACCGGAAAATGCTCAAGAATAAGGTTTCCGACAATCTTTTGGACGAATATGGCCTAGATAGTTATTCGAGCACTGTCAAGGACATCGATTACAACAAGAGCGCACAAAAGGCGTTCAGAAATGTGGAGAAATTGACGGCACATGAATTACATGGATTTCGTATAGGAGAGGGTTTGAGTGAGCCCAAACAGCCGAGTGTAAGAGCGCTAAGCGAGGCTGAATTGGAGGAACACAAAGCCAGAGCAGCAAAGTTGCAACACAAGAAGTTCCACGACCAAATCAAGGAGAAATTTGGCCTGGAGCCACAAAAGGCACATGTGCTTGAAATCAACAATTTCAACAAGGACGATTCTTCGCAAATGGCATTTTTGAATAGTAAACTTACCCTGGCTACCGGGATCCTGCACAAACCAGTAATGGTGGAAGACGATTTGGACGAGCTATTGGGGTTGGAGCGGGAAACTGAAGAAACCTCTCTGACTCAAGAATCACATGACTTTCTTCTGACAACGCTCCCGCAAACGTTTGGAGAGAAAAAGAATACACAGAAAAGTGACAGCCAAATAGCAAAGGCAGAACCAGACTCCTTCTTGGATGATCTTTTGGGAATATAAGATTACTGATGAAGGAGTTGTTTGTGAAACGATGGGCTTAGGTGACGTGCCTGTGATCTGTCATATTTTGCTGTCATTATCTTTGTTGCTAGCAGCATGTGCATAAATCGGGCTGGGCAGAAACTTCGAAAAAAGAATCGAATGGTGCACAGTACAGATTTTAATGAGTTTTGAAGGCTTTTTGCATGACGGAATGCATAAACAATTTTGTATTTTGTACGTGTTATGGAAGATGAGGATAGATGAGAGAGAGGCCATATCGACGGTCATAACACAAGAACCTGACGCAATTCGCTATTATATCAGCCCAAACAGTTGATGATTTCACTTTCAAATAAACTGTTTTCATTAACTGTTTATCATCGAATACACCGTATATGCCGCCAGTATTAAAGCACACGCCTTATTACTCATGAGGTTTTAGATGCCTTCTTTCATATCATACACTATGCCGGTCTGGATCAAAAATTCGGGGTTGAATGTTGACAAAGACTCGAGTTGTTTATTCGAAAAGACCTTCTATCAATCATGTTTTATTTAATAATTGCGGCTCATTGCATCGAAAAGAAACACTCGTAGTTATATGATATGGCCATGAAAGTGTGCATGAGGATCAAAGGCTGGTCAATGTTCCGATTCAGGCCGGGAGACGTTGCCCAAGAAATCCTGAAATGTGAGATCTTTCAATCATTTTTGTTTGAAAGCATTAAGCGCAATCCAATAACAGTATTGGAAATCAACTAAGTCTATCTTGCTTCTTTTCGGTTGGCTTTTTTTTAATTGTGACCTTTTGGTCTTTTCATCGGGGACGTGCACATAACACGCAACAAAGATTTTACGCATCGCAATGCGCGATGGCATCTCTCTATCAAACGTCAGAACCAACAAAAAACGACATTAATACCCATTTCCACAAAACATAACAATATGATTTCGTCGAGTTGCTGGGTACCAAGGGGATTTGCTGCGGAATTCCCCGAAACATACGAATTGGATGACGCGGAGATGGAGAGAATCACGAAGATGGCCCAATTGGAGTTAGAGGATGCCAAAGATGACTTGCAAGAGGCGGAGAAGTCTGCAAATCCACAGAAGTTGCAGGAACAGGCCGAGGTGGATGATGATTTGAAAGAATACGACCTTGAGAATTACGACAACGAGGTCACGGCACCCACAGGCGAGTCCGTGGCGTTTCTCCCAGGTTTAACGGCCACCGACGCTGCTTATGAGGAGAACGAAGATGGCAATGCTTTCTTGTCGTTACCGACCAACGAGGACTTGCAAGAAGATAAGAAGGAAATGCAAATCTACCCGACAGATAACCTAGTATTGGCCACGAGAACCGAGGATGATGTGCTGTACTTGGACGTCTATGTTTATGACGATGGAGCAGGCGCACCGGACGGCACCAAGGAGGAAGAGGGCGATAAATTAGATCGTGACGTGGCCAATGGTATGACCCGTGAAGCAAACTTGTATGTGCATCACGACTTGATGTTGCCGTCATTCCCGCTTTGCGTAGAATGGGTGAATTTCCGTCCGAATTCCGCCGAGAATGGAAATATCGGCAATTTCGCCGCCATCGGCACGTTCGAGCCTCAAATTGAGCTCTGGAACCTCGACTGCATCGACAAAGCTTTCCCTGACTTGATCTTGGGCGAGCCAGCGGCAAACTCGTTCGCTGGGGTGTCAAAGAAGAAGAAACTGAAATCGAAATCGAAAAGTCACGTGACCACGCATCATGTGGACGCTGTTCTCTCGTTGGCCCACAACAGAATCCACAGAAACGTGTTGGCGTCGACGTCCGCAGACAAGACCGTCAAGTTATGGGACTTGGAGTCGGGAACTGCGGTCAAATCGTTCAATAAAGTACACGAGGGCAAGATTGTTGCAGCCTCCCAGTGGCACCTGCAGGAAGCCTCGATTCTCTTAACCGGAGGGTATAACGGCGCATGCGCCATTTCCGACATCCGTGTCTCGGACGAGTCACAAATGAGCAAGTCCTATTATGTGGGAAGCGGACAAGAGGTTGAGAACGTGCGCTGGGGCACGCAGCCGGAGATCTTCTATTGCGGCACCGATAACGGTAACGTGTACTGTTTTGATATCCGTATGCAGGACAAACCGGTGTGGACATTGCATGCCCACGACGGCGGTATTTCATCGTTGGACGTAAACCACAACGTTCCAGGCATGTTGATTACTTCTGCGATGAATGAGAAAGCCGTCAAGTTGTGGAAGTGCCCCACGGGCAAAGGCGGGCCTTCGATGGTCTTATCACGTGACTTTGGTGTCGGCAACGTCTTGTCGACTGCCTTCGCTGGCGACTACGAGGTCGCGGGAAACTTGGTGATCGGTGGTGTCACCGGAGCACTTAAGATGTGGGACTGCTTCAGCAACCGCTCTGTGCGCTCCACATTCAAGGACGACTTGCGCAGTCTACAGAAACAGGCTAGGGAACGTGCCCAGGCCGCCGGAATTGCATCCAGAATCGCCAGAAAGTATCAGGCTGAAGGCGGCGAGACCGTGATGACTGTGGAGGCAGGCAAAGTCGATGCTGACTCGGACGATGACGAGGATGTGGCCGATATGGACGAGGATGAGGAATAAGGTACACGGTTGGGATCGACTGGGTGAGAATCTGCCACAAACCTAGTTTTTTTTGGTGTTTCATGGAATGCGCGGCCATTCTTTACAAGAAAAGGTCTCAATCAGCGTATTGATCTAGATTCGGGAGCTCGTGTTCCTGGCCAGTTTGATGCCGCCAAATTGGCTGCAACTGTCACGTGACTGTGCGCTATAAAAAGGCAACCAACACTTCTCGCTCCACTCACTAAGAGTGCTACCACTTCTTTTTCACAAATGTATAGTACGTCATAAAATCCAAGCATTATAGAGATAAAGTGCAACAGAGCAGCCAGACAAACAAAGTTCACAATCGCCTTTATACGCCTTTTAAAGGCGCAAGGAGAATTAGATCCGGGAATGGCTAAATTAACCGCCCTCAAATACAATCCCTGAATTGGTGTACGGGTGTGTATCTACACTGCCTCGACGCGCGCTGATATCTCCATGAGTCCATGCTCCCCACAGTTAGGCCATCTTGACACCAATACACACATAAGTATGCCACGTTTAGAGGAATGGGAAATCAAAAAGTACTGGAAGATTTTCCAGGGGCTTGGCCCGCAAAATAACAAGCTCACGGGCGAAAAAGTTACCCCCGTTTTGAAAAACTCCCGGTTGCCTGACGACCAGTTGGCTCAAGTATGGCTGTTAGCCGATATCGACAACGACGGGCAATTGGATTTCGAAGAGTTCTGCATTACGATGCGCCTCATCTTTGACTTGGTCAACGGTGATTCTGAGGGCGTGCCGGCCGAGTTACCCGGCTGGTTGGTGCCTCTGCTGAAAGCCCACTTGATCCAGGCAAATCGCGCGGTTGCTAGCGGACAGAACACCACTCTGGGATTTGCGCTGGATGATGAAGATGACGCCCTTTCGGATGATTTTGATTGGTACATTTCTCCGACAGATAAAGCCACCTACGAGTCGATTTACAATGCTAGCAGCGATACATACGGACGTGTGCGGTTCGACGCCTTGCAAGGCCTTTACGACACGCTCAAGAACGTCCCCAAATTAGACATTTCATCTGCCTGGAACTTGGTGAACCCGAAATCTGCAGAAACCATTGACAAAGACCAGGTCTTGGTTTTGTTGCACATGCTTAATCAGCGCGAAAACGGCAAGCGCATTCCGCGAGGTGTGCCTGCGTCTTTGAGGGCCACTTTCACTAAAGACGTGCCTAGCTATGATTTGAGCAAGGCATCTTATCAAAGAGCATCGCTGCAACCATCGGCGAATGACAAGAAGGCATTTGGTACAAATTATTTGACGAAAATTGGCCAGGCGCATCAGCCGGCGCGAGGTACCGATTTCTCGACTACCGAGGGTACTGACTGGGAGGAAGTACGCTTGCGCCGCGAGTTGGCCGACTTGGAAAATCTTCTAGAGAAGTCGCAGCAAGTTTCCGTCCCTCCACCTGAGTCCAGCGAGCTGACTTTAGTTAAGCATGAGTTTGAGCAATTGTTGAAGTATAAACAAGAAACCTTATCCGCAGCGAAGCAACTGCCGAGCAGTGACACAACGCTTGCGGATGTGCGGAATGATGTGGATCTAATTGCCAGCCAGGTTCAAATGTTGGAGGAATTTTTGAGTGTAAAGGAGAGAGAGTTAAGCAGTTTGAAAAGTCAACTCGGGGCGGTTTAGGCAAAAGCGGCAAGAGTAAAAAGAGACACCAAATTCAAGTGGAACTTGTGCGCATTTTCCAACAAGGCAAATAATTCTACGTTGCCAGGTCATTGCAAATAGAGAGGGGATTTTAGTCAAGATACCACCTCTCAGATGGGGCCACAAGTACAAGGCTCTTTAATCCTTTCGTCGAAAACACGCGATCGGAAACGATTTCGCGTGGCTCGCTCAAAATAAGACTAGAGAATGATGTGGGATCTATCACAACTGAATATCTTCGTGTATTATACAGGGGCTGTACGTAATGACAAAATGTCGAATGCAAAGGAGCCTACTTCTTTACCTCATCTTGAGTGGGCTCGGGTTCTGGGGTGGGCAACTTGAACAGGTCTGGCGTGAAATCCTTGCCCTCGCCAACTTGCTCCCATACAGAGGAACCTACTGTAAAGTTTCTCCAGGCCTGTGTCAACTCCAAAGGCTCGTAGATGACACGTTTCTTCTCCTCGTCATAGCGGACCTCGGTGTACCCGGTAGTGGGGAAGTCCTTACGCAATGGGTGGCCCTCAAATCCATAATCGGTCATGATTCTACGTAAGTCTGGATGGCCTTCGAAAAACACACCAAACATATCGTATGTTTCTCTCTCGTACCAGTTTGCACCCTGATAGATGGGCACCACGGAGGGCACGGAGGATGTTTCTGAAGCATATGTCTTGACTCTGATTCTCGAGTTGTGACGCACACTCAACAAGTTGTACACCACGTCGAAACGGTTTGTTCTCGAGGGGTAGTCAACACCGGTGATGTCCATGCACGCCTTGAACTGCGCCGCGGTGTGGTTCTTCAAGTAAACCATCACAGGTCTAACCGCCAGGGGCGCGACGTAAATGGTCAATTCATCCTTCCACACGGAGAACTGCTGCACAAACTTGGGCATACATGACATGATGTACGCGCCGAACTTGTGCAACTCCTCGGACACCTCTTTGTACTGGTCAGCCGGGTTTTTGAGCGGCACTTCCAACTTATCCTTCTGTTTCCGGGGCAACGACCTCAAGTCTGTGAGCGGCTCTTCTTGCTGGCGCAAACGCGCTGAAACGCCGAGATGTCTTGTGGTGAACGCCACGCGAGCGGCACGCGCCACGCCAGGTGCCCTTCTGCCAAATTTAAGGGTGCTTGACAACATGTGTGTGTGTGTATTTGTGCGATCTGTGATAATTTGGCGAAAACGCTTAGCGTGTACTTGACTTTTCGCTGCGGGTGTGCAGGCGCGGTAATGCTGGCGCTATCATTGGCCGAGCTCCGGGTGATGGCATTTACGGCAAGGCATGATTAGGCCCTGGCATTGTGGCCTATAATGGCGAGTGTGGTTATATTTGTGATATTGATTGATATCAAGGACTTAACTGAGCATTGAATTTGGTTTTTTGGGGAAATATTTTGACGGTTGAGTGGGGCTGGCATGGGGTAACATGGTCACGTGATAACGTCTGGTTCTCCCGTGCCCGTTGAGGGGACGATTATCAAGTCAAAGTCAAATATTGTATTTATTTTCATTTTTTAATTTTTTTAATTTTTCACTTTTTAACTCTTTCTTATGGTGCTTGACCCAAATGTCGAAGAATTGGGTTCTTCACAGAACTATATTACAAAACTACAAATACGTATTGTCAGGAATAAGCCTACACGTGTGTATCGATCACCTCTGATAGCTTCGCAACCACGCACCAAAATGGATAAATCAGCGTGGCAGGGTCATTGGGCCATGTGAAAGATCCCATACTGAGATCAAACTCTGAATTCAGTCGGTAATCGAAATGTACACTGAGAGCTGTGTATATACATATTTGATGCCCTTCAGGCACATTCTATCCCTTGTTTTAACTTGATGAATTTGGTTCAGTATGTGGAAGCCAGGGTTGCATGCCGAGGTTCCAAGAAAGGAATGCCCAACTACAGTGTTTATTAAACACGATCCATGGCCGTCTAAAACTGCATTGTTGAAACTACTCGATCTAGTAATTCTCTTTAAATCTTTTTCGTTTCTTTGATTAATCTTGATTTTTCCTAGTAGTGGGCATGGATCGAATAGTGCGTCGCAGAAATTTAGAATAGGATAAGAATTGGCGCATGCAATGTAGTCCACAAAGTAAACAAAGTAAACAAAGCGACAAGATGTTGTTCTATTCTGCCTGCTACATCTGGTTGGAGACAGGGTGCCAGAACTGCTTACCTAGCACTCCAAATAACTATATATAAATATATATAAATACATATAAAAACCTAGTTGTGCATTCAAAAGAGTTTTACGGCCTCATAAATCGACAGTTTTGAGTCTGATTTTTCTGGGTTGTTCATATGACGATGCGTTTGGTTTAAACCTTCATCTAATATATTGTTCACCTCACGGTTCATTAGTGTGGAAGGCAGGGATTTTCGACACGACTTTGGCAATTCTTCGCAGGCTATACACATTCAATCCGAAATCAATGCATTTTGAAGAAAAAGCCAGATGTCCAACAACTGAACTTCACTTCTTGTTTATATCGGAGTTTGCAAAAACCTCCGAAGCAAACCGAGTAGGAGACGGTTTTGAGTAAATGCTGGAGTTTCACTACCAAATGCTGTTGCGTAACATGGTATTACCATGCACCCGACAAATCCAAAGCGAGAAAACAAAAGATAATACAACTGCTTGGCTTTTTGTGGGTTGTATTCTTGGCCAGGCACTCACTTAAATCGCCTACAGTGTTGCTGGGCCCCGTGAATGAGATATTGTAAGCGAAACTGTTTTGACAAGTACACCTGCGGACACTTTGCAACATACACACTAGTTCTTTTTTGTTCTGAGAATCGAAAGACCTCATCTAAAACGAAAAGGCCATTTGCGTGAACTTGCTATTGCCTATAGAAAGCGCATGGGGGAGTTGTGTACATTTTTCTTGTCGTTGGAGACATCAAACAAATGTTAAGGCTGAAGGGACAATCAAGTTTTGGATCATTGTTGTATTTTACACTTGCAGATAAACAAAAGGAAAACATACGCACGACTCCGACTTTTCGAGACAATCTTTATCTCGTACGATTAGCTTGGTAAAAATGGATTTGGTATGTCAGGCTGACATATTTGTGCGCAAATTGTAACAACGGAAAAATAGCAATATTATGGCCGAGTCTTTAGGAGTCGTTCGAGATATTTTCATGAGTGATCTGTTGCTGTGCTGACCTCTCTATGCGCGCGCGGACGGAACTCCGAAATATATATTTATGTCTTAGACATATGCCGAACCGCATATCTTTGTGTGCAGCTGCCCCGCCTCGAAGATGCGTTTGTTATTGTGAGCCAGATAGTTTCTGCATAGTAAGTTTATGGGTATTTTTGGTGGCTTGAAGGTGGAAACAAACCGATAAAAAAGAAAAAGCACAATAGTGTGGACACGATAATATGCTTGCACAATGTGGTACTTCAATTATAGTCTCGCTTTGTTGGAATGCTTGGCGGGTGAATTATTTTATTATTCTGCACGCATACAAATGAGGGCGCGATATGAATGAATAGGATGGTGAGATCATCGCACTGCACGTTTATGAACGTGAAAAATCTCGACCCGGCTGAGTGATCTTCCAGAACTTATTGCATAGAATGTCTCAAAGCGAGATTTCATTGTTCACGATACGACTCAAAACTCACAACAGGAGATTGTGGTGATTGGTTAGGGCTGCAAGAAAAAATGCAGCATAACCAAAAATTCAAAGAACAGCACGAATAAAAGCTTTTACCTCAGGGAAACCTTCCCCCAATTCAAATTGTAGGCTCAAAGAGCTCCCATCTAAACGGTATTGATCAGTTTTTCCGGTAGTTGCCATCCCAGAGGTGCGTCATGAACTGCGCATGAATAATTTCGCAAACTCGATGCACAGTGTAACAACGAAATATGAGCCCGAGGTGAAGACGAGAGAGCAAAAAAACGACACGTTGCACCATGTGGGACTCTAGAGGCAATGAGGCAAAAAGTTTTTAGGGCTTGTTCACACACGTTGGTGTTCAGTTTTAAAGGGGTTTGCTTTAAGACACAAAACCCACTTTGGTGGTGCTTGAAGCCTCTCTTCCTTTCGATAATTGAAGCGTCTTCCCTTGCTGCCGTTAGTAGATGAGCCGTCCTCCTGCTTGTATTTGCATAATGGTCGCAGCAATATGATGTAATAATCCTAAGATGCAGGCCATATGCGGCTGAAAGTGTGAGCGTTGCAGTGCGAAATATCTCTCCACGCAAACCACTCATTACAGCCTGGAGCTGCATAGCAGACAATCGGTACCCAGAACCATCAGATTTTCCTCGATAATATCTGTCTCATAAATAGCGAGAGAAGCTCTTTTTCTTTTCCTCAATTAATTTTAACCCTCAGAGCTTTTGCGCTGTGTGTGGTCTACGACTGCCACCAACTCACACGGCCGAATCAGTTGCACACAGGAGTCCTTCGCAATAAATTTCCAGTGGAACAGTTGCTTCTATCCATAGGGAAACAATAGGTGCTTACAAGAAGAAGTGAGAATACTGTCACGAGGGACTCGTTCTGGTAACGTGTTTCATTGGCCGTGCATGGAGCATACCGCATCACCAAACCACTCAAACCTCGCTTCTAACTCTCTCAGACAATGCCTTTCAAACCTCCGGCCGACCAAAGTAATGCAGGGAAGAAGCAGGAAAGTCGTACGCGAAGGAGCTATTCATGTGGTCCATGCAAACGCTACAAGACTCGGTGCAACCTCGAGTCCCCTTGCTCGTCATGTGCGGCGGCCAAAAGACAGGAAGAGTGCTTGCAAAACCCACCGAACCCACCTTCAGACGCCGAGAAAAGCCGGATTGAAAAGCGCAAAAGCTTGACTTCACAGAGGAAGAAAACTGCAGATGCAGTTGCAAAACCAAATATCAAACTGGCCAGCTCCCGGCGCAGTTCGGCTGAATGCTTGAAATCTAGTCCTCCGAACATGCCCTCAGAATATGACATGGGGTATGGGAAGGACCTATTTTACCCTGTGGCGTCCGACATTATTCCCACTCCGCGCATTCTTGTACCTCATTTGAAAGACTTTGCGTTCATCAAACAGAGCTATTCGGACTGGTCCCGCCAGCCCATTGTTATACCGCTTGGGCAGTTCCTTCGCTGCAAAGAGTTGGCCAGGCTACTATCATATGAGCAATTACTCAAGTACTTCTTGCGTTTCTCAAACTGGGATAGCGACGGCTTTCAATATTTGGTGGATGCGCATGGCTGTTTCAGCGTGGCCACAAACTTTATCTTGAAAGTGCCGTTGTCAACAGACGATTTGGATAACAGAACATACAACAGCTTGCTGTTACGAGGGCTAACGTTGGTTTTTGTCGTGATAGCAATTGGAAAAATATTAGAAGGTGACTCGCCCGTGGCTGAAGCATGCCTCAGGTTGTCCGAGGATTTAATGGCACTTTTGGGTCCACCCATAACTTTGGGCGATTTCGTTCATCTTGGCATTTATGTTTTGCTTAACAAAATACCGTCTGTATTACTCTGCAATCCGCGCCGACTTGTTAAATTATTCGAAGACTTCACCAAAATGATGAGCGGCTCGGCAGAGGTCTTGCGGTACCTCACCATGACTGATCCAGCTGAGCGCGCGGGTAGCGAGGAGTTCATTGCATTTGCACGGGTGTGGGTTTTGGCAAGATTTGCAGAGCCAGAGGTCAGTGTGTTGGGTGCAGAGGGCAGTCTCCAGTTAAGCGTGATAGAGGACAAGAAAAGCATTCTGCCCGATCCAGCTCTCAGCAAGCTTTTGTTCAACAGCAGGTTGGATATATTGGCCTCAGATTGGTACCTCTTCGATGTAGTCATACAACTATCGTCGCAGCATTTCCGACGCTTTGAAGTCATTTCTGATGTGCGGCTGCTCATCCATGCGTACTTGATGCTGTATCTGGAAATCGGCATGGCGATAGCGCCACTTACAGGTCGCATGTATTTGGAACTTCAAAAGCACACTACCACACTCACTGGCGTAGTCAAATACAATGATGCCATCTTGGTGCTGATTCTCGTCAATTTCTTTGCCACGCGCTGGCTCCGGCTCACTAAGGTAGAAAAGCCGCACTTTCCATCACTCCGATTTGCTCACTTTGTGACATCACTCATGAGCACATTTAACTGGATCGAGGAGTTGGATTTCCGGTTATTTGACGGTGACGGTCGCATATACCCCTTGGTGCTAGGCCGCAGCAAAAACTTTCTGTTTCTCCAATTATATCTCCTGATCACACACCAGGCGATCTTTCTTGTCGTGTTTGCCCAGTTTCGGTCCCCATCTTCACATCTTTTGACCATCGATCTTGACTACATTTTCCGCTGTGTGTATTCACTGATGAGCGGGGTACTCTCGAAAGTACGCCGGCTAGAACCGTTCTGCTTAATTCCTGCTGTGGCCGATATTTTAGCCGTGGTAGAGGCACTAGAGGAGTTTGCACTCAGCACACCAGTTTTGGCCGACAATGCTGATGATCTCGTGGAGGTGCTTCAAACATACGTGGAGCCACTGCTTTGGGATGCCATGACGTTGATGCTGTTTGGTTCCCAGTATACGTGCTCACTGTATATTGAGCAGCTATGGCATCTTGCCATGGAGGTTCAAAGTAATGGAACCGACCGGCTTTTCATCACGAAAGACATCCGTCTCGACACGAATTTCTTCCGCAACTACGAGACGTCGTTTGAGCCTTTACGCTTCACTCGGGAATTGGCAGAGCAATATATTCACGACGTCGTAGACCCTGCCATGGAAGATGGCAGCGACACGTAGCCCACCAAGACATATGAATAAACGATAGAATCAATTAATTCGATTTACCAGACTTACAGTGACGCTCAATTCCCGAATTTGCAGCAACTCTGTAACTCACGACCGCGCGAGCGTTTCCAGAATTTATTTCGTTTAGTCACCTGCAATTCGTTCACTGACACCGCTGTTCAGCGAACAGACCGAGTGCCATGCGAAGCTCCTGCCCAACTGATACAGCTTTGGACGGCCAGTCGAGGAACCTCAAGCTGTCGGCGCCCTTCTGTTGCGAGAGTTGAAGCGGCCGGTGGGGAAAGCACAGCCCCTAGGGCGATGACAACATAATTTTCATACGCAGCCAAGCCAAGATATCAAGGCAAGACAAGGCAGCGAAGCGGACTAGGGTTTTATACATATTAAGGTATACTTTGTGGAGCGCTAGGTAAGCAATTCTGGCTCCCCATTCTGAATCAGAAGTATCAAGCAAAAAAAAAAAAAATAGAAAAAAAAGGGCGGCTACACGGGAAAAAGCATGTACCGAAGGGGCTGCAACAAGCTTGACGCATTTGCAGGTGCATGGCTGTAAAAAGACAAAATGAATGACGTCAGCCAGCGGCAGATCTATGCATAGCTATACCTTCGCTCTTTTTTGCTACCACTAATCTTACCTCAGGTACTACATCGATCAGAGCAGCAAAGCTATCCACAACTGCTAAATCGTCTGCTTGCCTTGAACTGCTTCTCGTCTCCACGTGGCCCTGTTTATTCAGCAGACCAGTGACGTCATGACCGCCATTCCTGTTCCTGTTTTCTGTTTTCTGTTTGTATCTTTTGACTTTTTTATTTTTTTGACCCGCGCTTAGGGCACTAAGCTTACAGCAATAATTTCGTGCACCCGCGCTCACTCACTCGTGACTCACGGTAACCTCGCACGACCAGGTTGCCGCCGAATCAATATTCTCGTATGAGGCCTCCGCATTAGCCACGGGAACTCTCTCAATCGTGACCGATCTGAAGCGCACCGGCTGCACAAGCGTCTTTTATTCGGTTTACGATAGCAAAAATACCATAAAAGTTTGTGGGCTTCAAGAAAACAGCACCTGGTAATCTAGTGTTGGCCCGTCCTCATATATCACTTGGCTTTTTCTGAAGTCAACCAACCAGCAGCCGCGGTCACGGCGTTGAAACTTTTCTTTATTGCAACTCTCTGCGCAATTCGGATACACACAATGCTGCCGCCACCAACACAACTGGAGTCTAACAACGACTCAAACAGCACGAATCTTAATTCGGAGCCGCCTGCCATAGATCGGGATATCGGTTCTGAAAGCGTTGATTCATCGCATAATGATTCGGCTCCTCCATCCAGTCTTCACAATGCACAAAGGTCAAACAATACCCAATCGGATGCGCTGGGAACAGCAAACCTGCTGAGAATATCAGACACAGAACCCGACAGACCACCTTCATCTGACCAGGAGCTGGTGTGGCATTCGGAAGATGGGGTTTTACGCACATTTACAAACCCGGCCGCGCCGAACTCTGTTTTTGAGAGCTTCCAAGAACTGTTTGCCGAACGTGTGCGCCACTATCTACTGAACCGTGAGCCATGGCCACAAGAACGGTCGACTGAGAGCAGCGAGTCACAGCAAGATACATTGCGCGATGAAGCCCTGGACCAAACACAAGAGCGCCTCCCGGGCTCGCCCACGAGCATGAACATATTTGACGATCTTCTAGATACAGTCATGGGAGCCAGGTCAGGCGACCGCGCAGCCCAGGACCAGAATGCACGGTCTGAAGCGACTGCATCGGAGGACCAGAATGCCAACGGACCGGCTGACTTAAACGCTGCATCAAGCGCGAATAACGGCACGGTAATCTTCACGACAGGCCAAAATGAAGACCAGCCAGGTGCCATTGTCATCACTGTGAGCTACAACTTTATGGACGGCGCCAATGAGCCGGCTCCGGGGCGTACCGGCCAGCTCGTCGTAACAATTCCCAACAACGCCACCAATAGAGAACCCCATATAATTTCGCTGTTCATATCGTTAGCCACACGTATGGCTTACTCGGCACTTGTACAGACCGTGCAAAAGCGCAAACCGGGTGTCACGCTCGAAAGATTTGAGTCGTTCAAAAGCTTGAATGTGGAAGATCTCACCGACAAGACCTGCGCCGTCTGCTTCGAGCAGTACGAGCTGCCTACAGCGATAAATGTAGAAGATCTTGTGACCACCAAGAAACGGAAATTGAGCCCAACAAGGCAAGTTCCTTCCGGCTCTGCCACGCCGGAGCAACCACGCTCTGCTACTTCTCAAGTTGATGATGGGAATCCGCCGTCGACCGCCGCGGACGGTGATAATACCGATGAAGCCTCAGGTGATACACATTCTAGCGAACAAGATCAAAAGATTTATTTGTGTGACCATCGGGAAGATTTTGATCATTCTCCACTTCAAATGCCATGCAAGCACGTTTTTGGTCGCTCGTGCTTAGCCCATTGGCTCAAGGAAAAAACCACCTGTCCTCTATGTCGCACCTCTGTATCCGACTCAGAGGACACGCCAGAAAGAAGGGGCGAAATGCCGACCATCAGTTTTATCAGATTTGGAGGTTTGGCTGATGTCACTGATGGTATCTTCAATACAATATCAAACGATGTTCGGCGGAGTGGGGATAGTGTTACGGAACAGCCACATTCGGGTGAGGAAGCCGCATCTGAACCGAGTTCTGCAGAGTCTGGGAGACTACCTCAAGATAACGAAGACAGAAGGGAATCTGAACGTCGCACATTGCCAGTTTTTTTACGCAGGGCTACGCTGGTTATTTTTAGGCGATCATCTAGTAGGAATACGGAAGCACCGCCTCCACCCCTCGAAGCGAATAGCGGCCTGCGACCCTCACGAGATAGAAACCCGACCATGACTCCAGTGATACACGGAATACAGAATTATTTTAGAAGAGCAAGAAGACAAAGAGACGCAGATGGAACCGGCGGCCACTCTTTATTTGCGACCGGGGTCGCCAGCCGCAGAACACCAAACGGTGTAGAGACGGTCGCGTCTGACTCAAACCCATTGCATAGCATCTTCACCAATGCGAACCCATTTACAAGCGGCCTGGTCGGCAGCGGCACGAACTCTGGGGTAACTGATTCTCAAAGTACCACAAGCGCATTAAACACGGAAGATCGGGAACAGACGGAACACGGCAATCAACAGGATTCGGCCGAGTCATCCGGAAGCGATAGCCGTGCATGAGAGAATCCCAATTTTAATACATAGATTTCCTTTTATGTACAAGCATATGGTAAATATAATAATGGTAATGAAAGAATTGTAGAAATGAAGAAAGTCAATGGCTTCAAATTGGGAGAAACAGATTATGAAGGCGTGCCGGATCCGACTAACAACTTGTCCCTTCTTTTCATTTCTTTTTCGGCCCTCACGGTGTCACGCCGTTCCATGCCTTCTCTCATTTTTTGAAGGCGCCTTTCCTCCTTTGTTTCCTGAATTTCCACCTCTACACGCTTCATTTGTTTTATGGCCGCCTCTAACTGATTCATCTTGCGGAAATTTTCTTTGAAACGATCCAAGGAGAGCCGCGTTATGATCTCCAAGTACTCCGAACTCACCAAAAGTATGAAACCATCATGATGAAGATACCCAATGGGCACGTCCAATTTGATCGAAATGCGTATGCCCACAATGTTATTGCTGCCTATGCCGGACTCTCTGAAGCCACAGCTCATTGCAGTCGAATATAAAAGATTTGCGCTGGCAGAGTCTCTGCATTTGACATGAAGAATCAAAGGCTCGAATTTGTAAAGAATGTAGCGTGCTGCATCCTCGTTTTCACCGGTTTTTGCACTGCCAATATCATACTTGAAATCGATGGATTTGTGCCACCCTTGCAAAGATTCTGGCTCGTGCGTGACAAATAACCATCGTCCTTCATTACCTTTGGCACCAATCTGTGTTTTTGTTTTGTTTCCTTCCAAAAATACCGACACTCTTCCGGAACACAGCGACGTGGTCACCATGTCCGGGTGAGCATTTATAGTCTCGATCAAGGGAAGACAAAGCACATCAATTGTCCCTTTTGGCGAAGCATCGGGTGCATCTGGGGAAGTTCCCAGGATTTCACGCAAAATCAGATTTTTTTTCTGGTCAAACGAGTTCATGAATAAAGTTCAGTTGAGATTCTGAAATGGCGGATCTGCATATTCAGATTGGCTTGGGATGAGTAGGGTGCGCGCATCGCGAGATTGTTCAAATTGGAATCCCCGGATTTGAGAATCGGCCCAAATATATCACTCAGGCCAGCCTCACGCTTGACAATTCCGTCTTAGTTGAATTGATATATTTTCCGTTGAATCTGACATTTACTCAATTTGAAGCTTTTTACCGCAAAGCCCGCAACAACTTCTTTTCGTCCTCGGAATCGAGCTGGAACAACATTTTCAAAACTGGCAAAAGCAGTTCTCGTTGCTCCTTATGCTCCAAAAATCCCACCAAAACGTTTTTGAGGTACGCCACATTGGCTTGAGCTTCATTTGCCTGTACTGCTGGGTCATGTGCTTGTAGTTTTTCGAGAGCCGTTCAAACTTAAGCGTGGATTCCTCGTTTAGTTTCTTGAGATTCCCGTTCAAATTCTCGTAGTCCTTTACTTTCTTGATGGACGCTTGAAGGGAGGATCTTAGTTCGTCCACGGTATTTTCCATGTCTCGCTGTTTCTGAAGATCCTCAGACGAGAGCTCTTGGCTTGAAATTTTGAGTGGTTCATAACGCTGGCGCACTTCTTCACAAGTGGTTTCAAGCTCGCTGATCCTGTTGACATACCGTTCGCATAAACTTTTGAGCTCTTCGATTTCCCTCTGTCTTTTCTTTATCAGGGCCTGGAAGGTGGCCTCGACTTCACTTTTCTCCTCGCCAATTCCCCTGATCTCGTTTTTAAGCTCATTACACTTTACCGTGTGTTCCTCCTCGGCCTCCATAAGCATTCTTCTCAATGTTGACGACTCTCTCGTCCGTTCCTGGAGCATGTTTTTCGCCTCGGAAAGCTCGTCCTGAAGATCGTCAATTTTGTTCTGAGCTTCCCTCGCCTTCATTCCCAATTCATCGTGTTGCTGCTTGTACTCCAGAAGCTCCTCAGATGCACTGGAACGTGTCTTCTGCAAAGCTTCATACTTCAACTTCATGGCATCTAATTCAGTCACTATCTTCTGGCGGCTCACTTGAAGATTTGTCACTTCGGAAGCAAGAGCATTGGCGCGTTCCATGGCCGCGTCACGTTTTTCCATCACCTTAAATTTCTCGTCGTTCCATCTTTGATTCGTGGCATGGAGGTCGGTGTTGGTAACCTTCAAAGCAGCAATCGAATTCTTCAACTCGTCACGCTCCTTGTTCTTGCTTTCGAGCGTATCCTTCAAATCCTTGATTTGCTCATCCTTATGGGAGATCGACGCTTGAAGAGACGCAATTTCAAGCTTTAACGTGGAGTCTGCGCTCTTGAATTTACTCAATTCATCAATTCTCTCGTTGAGTTTTCCCTTTTCGGCAGTCAAATTCTGCAAGTCTTTCTTTGCATCGGCTAGCTGAATTTCGTTTCGCGTGGCTGCAGCCTTGAGTTCGGCTAATTGGGACTTTGTGCTGGACAAAGAGGCTTGCGAATTCTCGAGTTCGGTAGTCAATTTGGCGATCTGCAATTCTTTTTCCTTGACAGTTTTCTCGCATTCGCTCATCGACTTTTTAATCGCTGCCTCTTTTTCCTTTAGCGTGTTTGTGTAGACTTCATCTTTTTCTTTGATCTGATTACGAGGAATAGACTCCGTCTCTTGCAACTTCTCCAATGTAGCCTCGTGCTCAGATATCCATTTCTGCTTTGAGTTTTTCAACAGATCCTTGACTGTGACAAGCTCGTCGCCGATATCTCTAAGCAGATCTCTTAAACTCTCTAAATCTTCGTTTTTGGCCTCAATTTCGCGGTTCGCAGACGTTAACTTTTTTTGTAAGTCTTGCAATGCCTGGCCCTGTGTCTCCAGCTCATCGACTAGTTTCTGCTTGTCCTTCATATCAATTCTCAACTTCTCAAGCTCAGATTCCTTTTCTTTTAGTTCATTTTGGGCTGACTCAAAAAATTTGCTCTTTTCCTCAAGTTGTGTCAGTAAATCTTCGATCTCCTTGACAAGCTCTGTTTTCTCAGCCAATTCCGAGTCGAGTTGGCTCTGGAGGTTGGCTTTTTCCTTGGCCAATTCCTCCTGCAACTTCAAACTTTGGTCATCAAAATTATCACGTGAAGCCTGTGCAGGTTCCAACTTGCCCTTTTTATTTTTCTTCTTTTTGCCATTTGCTGTTGCGGGCTTGACTCCTTGTTTGAAGTTTTCAGTTGTAGTCGATTGCACTTGTGCATTCTGCACATCGATCAACTTCTTTTCTGCTACTTCAAGCTCTGATTTGAACTTTTGAATCTCCTCGGATTTAGTCTGAACGACACTCTCAAGCGATTTAATCTGGTCTGAGTTGGATCTGGCCTCTTTTTCAAGCGTTTGGATCTTTTCATCAGAAACATTTGAGTCTGTATTGCGGGTTTCCAAATCTTTTTGTAACGCATTTCTCTCTTTTTCCAAGGCAGAAACAGTGTTTCTCAAAGAGTCAATCTCAACCAACAGGTTTTTCGAGGTCTCCTCGGCTGTCTGTAAAGCGCCCTTCACAGTTTCCAACTCTTTATTGAGGACATCGAATTTCAGCCTGAGCTCTGATGCAGAGTTCGCAGACGTCTCAAGAGAAGCAATTTTGGCCTCGTACGCGTTTATTGACTCTTCCGCAGACTTGAGCTCGTCGCGAAGTTTGGTCATTTGATTTCTGTCGTCATCATGGCCCGCTAACTTCTGCTCGTATTCAGTATACTTTGCTTCAAATTCAGATCTAGCCGCACTGAGTTCTTTCAGCGATAATTCCTTTGCATTTTGTATCGCGTCTTGAGAACTCTTCTTCGTGCTCTCTAGCTCTTTCTCTAGATCTGCAATAAGGCGCGATTTCTCCTGAATTTCCTTTTTCAAGGTCTCGACTTTGGAATCATCGTCGTCTCCACTCAAAATGACGTTTTTGGGCTCCGAGTCAGACGCAATCTCAGTTTTCAACAGCTCGATTTGATCCTCCAAAACCTTTATCTTGAGCTTATATTCTTCCTCGGCGCGTGATTTTTTCCCCACGCTTTCCTCAGCGTACCGCACTGTTTTTTGCGCATCGGCCAATTTCTTTGCCAAATCATCTTTTTCCCTTGCCAATTTGGAAGCATCTGAAAGCGATTTGCGTAACTCGATGCTCAGCAAATTGGCTTTTTCCGTTAATCCCTTCAAATAGTCGACCAAAAGACCCACATCTGCAATCGACAGTACGGGCGTGACTTCGCTCATGACTTTCTCAAAGCTCCCAATGAGTTCGCCCTTACGCTTTTCGGTCTTATATGCCTCCAAAAGCACGGGATACTTTTCCTCATATTTGACAAACTTTTTCAATTTCGCGCGAACCACGGGTGGCAATTCATCGAGATTGATATCACGAAGTGGATCGGGCGACAGCGCCTTCAGGTCTTGCGAATTGGCCGCATAGGTTGTGCTGGCCGGTTCATTCCCACTTTTCGCCGATACCTCGCCATTTTCAACCTCGGAACTTGCAGATTTCGACTCCATATCCGAATTTTCTAGCACCATCTGATTTCCAGGCTCAGAAGGCTCCATACCCGCCAAGTCCTCGTCTGTGGGTTGTGTAAGATCACCCACCGCCGGCGTTTTCTGACTCAAAAGGCCGTGCGAGTTCTTCAAGCGTTCAATTTGGTCCCCGTTTCGCTTGATCGGATCGCCTTTTTGGATCTCATTGATACTCCTGGCCACGTCCCCGGAAAATGTCTTGAGCTTGTTAAACATAGGCCCGGTGTGCAATTAGGTAAGTAGATGCGAGCAAGTGGTGTGGAATTGGCGTAGAAATGCAAAAACCAAATAGAGAACACTAAAACAGAGATATAACCGCCAACAATTCAAAGCTGCAACTACGCTAGTGACTGAATTGGGAAAGGTTATTTTATTTGTTCACTCCAACAACCGTGCGCGTCATTAGGCTTTGGGCTGAATCTTGGCGAAAAAGGCGGAGGCGCGATTTGGATGGGTCCACGCAGGACAGGTCGCTGAAAGTCCCCTCTATCTATGAATTTTTTTGAAAAAACAAAAATAATATTAATAATAATAATAATAATAATAATAATAATAATAATAATATTAATAAAATAAAAGAAATTAAAATAAAATAAGAATACTTCTTCAGGGCTTGTTACATCAATAGTGCTAGTGAAAATATGAGCATCTTGTTCGGAAATGACAGCACACATCTCAGACTAGAAAGTTCACATTTTAAGACTTCCTGGCGAATTCTAAAAGAAAGTCAGGGCTCATATCTACGTGAGATTGGGGATGAAAGTAAGGGTGTTGTGAGGATGCGAAGGGGTTTGGGGTTTTGGCCGCCTGGCGTGGCTGGGGCCGTGCCTCTCCCTTTTCCCTTGAAGGATGAGTTTGAATCTGTATAGTTACTGGTCTTTAACGATGCTTCCACTCTCTATATTCGAATAAACAATGTAAGAGAATAAAAAAAAGAACGAGCCTCGGTAGAGGCGGCATTCGTTCTGTGAAGCTTGCCCAGGCCATTCTTTTTACAGTATTTTCAGAAAACAACGGAAAAAAGCTCGCTAGCTTGGTCCATGCCGAATTCTTTTTGTTCCCACAATGGTAAATGACCGCGCGGCGACGAGAACGTCCACATAACCTAAATTGTTGTTAAAATGCAAAATGTCTTTACGAGATAGTTTTACCTATTTTGCAGTTTGTTGTGACTTTACATAATGGAATACCCTTTGCGCGAGAATTTATGTCGCATCAATTGATCAATTGTCATTGAGTGGCACATATCGCTAATTGCATTATTTGACCACAACACTTCTGCATTGCCTTTACGAAGACACAGGTCTTTCGTTTTCCGGATGATCTTCAATTAGAAATTCTACCTTCAAAAAGACTGTAGCCCACAGATCGAGGAAATAATCACAAAGTCCAGAGCGACAAATTACTCATTTCCCGTTGAGTGTTGAAAGTGCCAGTCTTAACGCCAATGTCGATCACTTGAAAAGTGGGTCCATCGGATTGTCAACGAAATATCCCGAAGGAGAAGCAACATTGAAGTCTAGAGTTCCATTAGTCATGACTCTTATTCAGCGAGCATAATTGAAGACTGTGACTCGAATTGCGTCAATTAACTTGTTTTGTTCCTCAGGCGAGTGGATTACAAAAGCCCATAGCCTGTTCAGCACTTATGTATTGTGGCATTTTGTCGACATTTCGACACACATTGCGACAGACATTGTCGCCCGTGGGATGACTAAGTGTTGTAGCCAAATGGCGCAATTAGTTATATTTGCCACTTAACGATAATTGATAGATTGATGCGACGTGAGATCTCGTGCAAAGGGTACTCCACTATGTATAGTCACAACAAACCGTAAGAAAGGTATATATACCCCGTGGAGACATTTGGCATTTTAACAACAATTTAGGTTATGTAGACGTCCTTATCGCTGCGCGGACATTTATAATTGCGGGAACAAAAACGAATGCGCGTGGACCAAGCTAGCGTTTTTTTTTTCCGTTGTTTTCTGAAAATACTGTATAGTATGTGTCTGAGCATGCAAAACGCCCATTTGGCATTTTTCTTGTTTTCCGCTAAAATTCGAAATCAACTTGTCCAATAAAAGAACGATTGTGAATTAGAACACGATCCCTTTGCTTGTTTGGTTGGCCAAGCCAGGCAGTGTTGCGAACATTTGGTACATCGTCGTATTCAGGCCTGTACGAGAGTACGAAAACGACGGGTTTTGATATCGTACAGCGTAAGTGTGTATTCTTGGGCGATTATGTCTCTTTGGTGGGTATAGAAGTGTGGGTTGTAAGAAAAAGCATATCATCCTCTTTCTCGAATAGAGCATGATGACCGCCCCACGTTTGCTGACAATGTCTCGTGCACTGCTGCTGCACTCGCTGAATGACGCATCATTGTGACGTGGCGTCATTCCAAATACACATTTCTTGACGCTATCAGTTTGTTTTCTCATCAGATTGTAGACCGCCGGCTGACACCATCGATGTTGATACCCCTACTGTGCCCTACTTGCGCTGGGGAAACTTCTAGCTTCATGGTTCCGTCAAGCGAGCAACTATTCATTCAAATATGCCTTACATTGACAATATTCTAAACAAACTAGAGACCGAGCTCAAAACTGAATTCATACCTAGCTGAAAGGAGTCAGATCCTTCCAATGGATACGCTGGGCAAGGGGATACCTTACCCACCTATGATAAGATGTATGGACTGCTCTAGGCGTATCCAATCTCCCTCGTAGAACGTGTCCAGTTAATAGCGTTCACGAGCATCACGTCACTACAGTAGTATTACGTGAGCGGATGCCGGGTTATGACCCCTTACACTAGAATTTGGAAGGCCCACAGCAAAGTTCATTTGTACTATTTTATGCACACTGCCGGTAGTGGCCGGACTTCATACCTTCGACTCCCTGCCGTTCTTGATCCTCCAATGAAGGGTATAGTTTTGTGGAGAGCTAGGTAAGTAATTCTGGCTCCCAGTCCTTAATCAGATGTATCAAGCAAAAAAAAAATAGTTAGAATTCGATGGTGCTTCTCCTAAAACAACCCTATCCAAACTGGAGATTCATACGAACGATTGTGTATTTGAATGTTACTTAATGCCGGAAAGATGATCGAGGGCAAGAGCAAAGGCAAAAGCCGTCAATGCTAAACTAATACGCCTTTGTCGGGCTGGTCTGGTACCTACGACTGCAAATATACTGGATAGTTAGTCAAGAGGACAAGCAGTGTAAGGTGTTCCATTTCATTGTCTGCCTTAACTATATAAATGTTGGCTCTCCCACTGGTTTTACTAGATGATCTACACAATAAACATCAGTTAGTCAGACGCTCAGAACCTGACAAGCAGGCTTTATAACTAAAAAGGCTCGGTGATAATTATTGAAAAATTTGAGAGAAATTAAGAAAAAGCAAAAAATCTCGTATCATGTTATACCGACGACACACATAAACACACAAGAATAGCCAAAAGAAAACACAGGTCTCACGACGGAGTTTTTCCATTTCCTGTTGGTGGCATGCTAATCTCGGGATCGGGCTTTTCAGATATTTTCATCATAAAACTATAAAGAACTTAACGTAGCTGTTCACGAAGAAAAGAAGGTTCATGACAGGTGGTTATGGAAAGATAATCATGGCTTTGACACTCCACAGCTTTCCAAGAGCCTGCCTTTGTCGAGACTGGCAAGAGAAGAATAGCAGTGGTCCTAAAGTATGGAGTTACTTGGTTCCATATACAACATATGCAAATAGTGAAGCGCATGCAAGGACTGAAGACTTGAAAAAAGAACAGAACTGAAAATCGGCATATAAGCATCATTTTGGATCAGATTCTCCAAGATCAACCTTTTGACCAACCAGTCGAAGCCGAGTGAATGTCCGTTACCGCAAGTATAGCAAAGTCACGTTTCATTTGTTGCAGGGTTTCGGCTTACGTCAGTGTAAGTGAGATTTTAACTCCATTATACATCGATTGATTTTCACAAAAATCAATGCATGTTACATCATTTTCATCAAAGAATGATCCAAGCGTAGTCTTGGTCAACTATCTTCAGTGACGTGACAATGCTAGATCAGAGAGTTGACACCAATGGGAAATCGCTGCTCCTTTTGAGGCGCGGCTTATGTTTGGGAATCCTCCATGCCGGGAATCTCTTATTTCTTTCTTTTTGACCCGCCTTATGGAGTCTGAATATGGGCACCTCTCCCTTTGACGACTCTCTGTACTTCTGCGCTAGCCAATATATCCAACTTAGAAATGAAATTTATGCACATGAGCTCCATGCTCAGAGGAATCGTCTGAAGATCGATACACCAATCGTCACACTCTGAGTTTCATCTGAGAACGACCTTATAATAACACTTCCCAAAAACCCGGCCCAACCTCATTTTTGACCCTTATCGAAATCCGGTCATGGGCAGATTGGATTTCAACGATGGCGTCACAGACGCCTCCCGCGGCTTTGCTTCGCGAGGCTCGATGTTGAGCGAGAGCTGATATTGCTCGTCGATGGTGGGGCATTTATCAAACCAAAGATCGATGAAGGTCTGTATGTCCGGTACAGTGTGAAAGTTGTAGTGAACTTGCTTAAACCTGTCGATGCCCGTCACGATTTCCACTGTCTTCGCACGTTTAGCAAAATTCACCATCCGCGTGCGATTCAAGAGCTGGTCAGGGTTTCCGTGATAGACAAAAGTGAGATCACTAAGATAAACCCCGAAAAAGGGTACGCAGGGCTCTGCGCCGATAAACTTGAGCATGTCCCTGTACTCATTGAAGTTCCGGCTAGAGTTCATCAACTTATTCATATTCTGCAAGCGAGTCATGGTGTCCTTTGTAACAAAAGCCCATGTTTTCTTGAGACGGTGAATGGGCGACGAATAAAGCGCTGAGATAATGGCTGTCATCGACGAAAAGTTATTGTATTGACGACACCACTCGGCCACTTGCACAAAATATCGGATCACCTTAACACGTTTTCTAGGATCGTCTTTTCTCAAGATCAGGTAGGCCACAAAGTTCGTCAATTGGTTCGATGAACGAATGAAGTTCTGGATACTCGCAATAGATTCGTTCACACCAGACCGTTTTCCCCACACCTTATGAATACATGCAAGCTTCGAGATGCCGCAGTAAAGTTTGAACTCGCGCAATGTGAGCTGACGCGCAAGCTCAACGTATTCAATGTCTAAGAGACGCATTTTGCGCAAGGAAAAGCCCTTGGTGAGTGGCGCTGGGGCTTTCTCGGAGGCGGGTAATGGCTCGGGTGTGGCATGTATCCCGCCGCCTGTTCTCAACATTTGTATATCCTCCACAAGTTTTTTCGTAATGGAGAAAGCCTGTACTTCACTCTGCCCGAGGAAATGAAGCCAGCGCAGATATACGGCATTGATGTTAAAAGATTCTGCCCAGTGGTGCTCCACGATAAGCTTCATCACATTCAAAACTTTCAAACGAATCGGATTTTGCTTCTGCTGCGACCACTGCAAATACTCCTCATAACTGAGCCCCTCCGGTGCTTCGATCTGGAACCGCTGGATCAACAACTCAAGAAGGTCCGAGATTGACATGATTGTGGCAAAACTGATCATGAACACCGTATTGAAAGCATTATCAAACGTGCTGTGATGTGTCAAATGCGCCACTAAGGCCTCTTTAGTACCTCCTTTGATACTGCCATTCATATCTAGGAGCAAGTTATATTCCTCGTCTCCTTCCAAATACCAAGGCGTGCCGTCATTTTTCTTGTTGCCGCCGAAGTATTGTCCACCAGGTTCGTCAGCTTTCAAGCCTGCAGAAGTGTTGTCTCTCTCTGCAAGCAATAGTTCCACGTTAAAGTTATCATGCATGACGCGAGTGGCATAATTGAGAATCGTTTCTCGTTCCTCGACCAACAGTTTTGTGATGCTCAATAGAGTTTCACACACAGCCACGCTCTCGTTTAACATGCCACAAAGGGCCAAATCCTGGTCAAATGTAATCCGCTCATCCTGCTTTTTTTGTAGCTGATTCAGCAAAATCTTCGACAATAACATTGCCAGCTTCTCGAGAGAGTCGCGCATCACATCGCGACCGTAGCTGAAATCTTCTTCTTTCATTGCTGCAAATGCATCGGGGTCCTCTAATGTGAGGGCCTGCATATTGATGATCACTTTGGCCAACAGATCATGAAGCTGTTGTTTTCCCTGGAAGAATTCAAGCACAGCTGGATACTCAAAAGTAAGGCTGCTGTCAGCAGATCTAACTCGGGTTTGCTCTTCAGACACCTCTCCGAAAGCGCCGGTTGTCGAAGTCTTGTTAACAAGATAAAACACCGTGAAGTCGAAAGACTCAAGAAGGCCCACCAAGTGGCTTGCATGGTGGAGATATTTGTACATAACCCGCAACACTTGTTCATTGCGTTCGTTTTTCAAGGCGTCATTATAATACCGGTGCTGTATTGCCGGGTCCAAGAATGCTAACGACTCAGCTGTATACTTTTTTATCTCGTCGGTGTAAGTCTGTGCACGATCGTATGCAGAGTTATCAATGATGATCTTCAGGTGATACTTATTCTTCAAGTGGTCGCCGCTGAGATTTAAGAATTTGTGAGTGTGTGTGAAAAACGGGTTGCACCAATTGCCACCGTTGAACTCACTGGAGATGAAACGAGGATAGATTTGCGGCAAGATATTATACCTGTCCTCGCCCTCATCCTCCGAGGCGTCGGAACTGTCGTAATCACGTGGATACACTTTTTTGTCGCGTGACAACTTGAGGAATATATCTATTAGACCGTTCATCTTGTGCCGAACCATAGCAATGTCGTTTTCAATCTGCTGAAGGTACAGCACAATAGAGTCCTCACCTGAAAGCAGCGGAGTTTGCAGCACACTCTCCTTTGAAGAAGGCCCTATCTGAATATATGTGCTATCGGAGCCTCGCGAGGACGTACTGCGCCGGTCATGCGGCGCCGTGCTGGTGGACTTGTTAAGGTTATGAATGCCTAGGGTGAGGTAATCTTCACCCACCAGGCCATCAGAGTAGTGCATCATGCTCAAATGTAGTAAACTGTTGATGTACATCTGAGAGAACGCCTGCAAAACGCGGCGGATGCGGTGGCGGATCAGGTGCTCGAGCTTCGTGTCGACAAAGTCCGCCTGTGTCAAACGCGCGGCATTCATCATCATCAGCACGGTTTTTGTAAGCTCCAGAAGGTGCATTGTGAAAAGCTGCTTGTTCGGGGTTTCGAGCGACCTCCATGTCAAGTCCAAGAGGAAGTTCAGCTGGTCGCGCAACTCAGTCCAGTGCGAGATATCAGAGAATTGGCTGTAGAATAAATCTGGCGTGCTAAAGAATGGCTGCAGGAAATGGTGATACAGAGAAACACTGCTTTGCGATGTGGTGGACACGCTCAGGTTACGTTTGCCACTACCATCAGATGATTTGCCCACAGACAGCAGCCGCGAAGACTCCATTTCGATCGGCGCCAACGCGCCACAAAAATCGGTTGGATATTGTTTATATTCAACAGAAACGTCCTCGGTGGCCTCCTTCGACGGGACTTCAACACATACCTTGTGGTAGTCAACGGCAGAAACCATCGGGGTGAGCGGGAGGGTATGGCAGTACATGTCTAGAACTTCACAATAATACACAATGTCTCCCGTATCGGTCATGCGCGGAACCCAAAGCACGTTTTTGGCCTCTGATTCTTTTAGCTCAGACACAACGCGTTCGGCCTCTTCCACGGGCGTGAACTTGATCCCGGAGTGTTCTGGTGGCAGCAAGATGTTAGAGAAGGAGCCCAGCGCCAGCAAAACCCCAGGTGAGCCGCCCAGGTACGAAAGCGTCAGTGCAAATGACGCCTGGTGGGCCAGCAAGTCCACTCTCACGTCTAAATTCAGATCCAGCGCCGATTTTTCGCGGGTTTTTGTTTCGAAACTGCCCTCTGACAGGGCAAAGGACACTACGGAGTTTTTTCGAGGCGTATTGGCCGCCAGATCACGAGCGTCGCCCAAGTTTTTCTGGAGCAACGATGTGAACAGTGGGATCAACACGTTTGCGGCGGTGTTGGCTGCCGTAAGCAGCTCGAGCTCCTTATTAGACTGCAACCGGTGTAAGACAGGCTGCACGTAGTTCACCAGCCGTACGTAGTTGGCGGGGAACCAGCCCCGCGTCGAAGGGTTACCCGCCGGCACGCCATCCCACCAGCCGCTGTCGCTTTTCGCTAGCACATACAAGGTGTCGCCGAGCTCAAGCGGGAGGTGCGACGACTGTGTGCCGGGGAAATCATAGAGGGCTATGACCGTGTCAAGACACGTGATCCGGCCATCGTCGGCGGCTGTGCCTATATGGTGCGGGGAATCCGTCTCAATGTCCATTTCCAGTGGCGGTATCAATCAATCAGTCTCGATCAAGGATCGGTGAGATACTAATTCGACTCAACCTGGATCTTAAATCCAGGTATGGTATCGTGGAAACAGCAATTGCTGGTCTGCCCGGAAACTGAAGTGAATTCTGGGCGATTTCTTTCAGTGCTGGCGCTGAAAAGGCTGTTTCGAATCGCAAATGAATACCAGATTCGATTCACGGCTATATTGGTCGGCTTTTCTGCACGTGCTTCCCTGGTATATCCTGAACTTTTGGAATGTGTAGATTTTATGGGCCGAGACTGTGCCAGAATAACTCCCAAAATTGAGTACCCAAAAAATACTGATTTATCTTTTCAGTGTCTAGGTTTCGAGAATTGGAAAGAGTATAGTCAATATGGCCAACTTGATATTAATTGGAACTGAAACTCCAGAGTAATTGAGTCTCGACTAAAAAATGCCCACTTTTCAACTATACCGCTTTGACGCCAAGCGTATCAACCTCTCTTTTGAACAAAAAGCTTGCAAATTTCCGAGATTGTGAATCACGACTCTAGTTAAGCCAGTTTGAACGGCAGATACTGGTCAGGGGTATGTTTCGAAGGAGAGCCAGCTCCAAATGAGAGAGTTTCAGCCTGAAACAACCGGAATGGGGGCGGAAAAAAAGGCGTTTCAAAAGTTTGACGGCCAAAATGCTGGCACGTGGTCTTATAAAGCTGAAAGTCGTAAACGTGAATGGTACTTATACCTGTAGCCGGCCTTTCTGAGCTGACCTGTGATAAAGTCGACTTGAGTCAGCCCGGTTGTAGTTTCCCCGGAGAAAGAAAAAAAGAAAAAAAAAAAAAGAGCCTCGCGCCCATGCAGAGAGTGCACTTTGCGAGGCCACCCCACTTACTTGATACAGCCAATCGAGACGTGGCAATGTCAATGATAAAGTTGTGTTTGAGCTGTGGGAAGTTACAAATAAGTTTGGGAAATCAATGTCACTCGCATTTTCTGTAAAAAGGGCTTCAAAACGAAGTTGAAGGTTATTTGTGTCGAAATAGCGAACGTGGGGAAAGGTCCTACCAAAGGTCTGTAGACTCTGTAGGTGTGTATGGGACAGAAAATCAGTACGTCAAGAGATAAGCCAAAATTGCAATTATATGATAATACAAGTAAATACGTTGATGAGTTGATGTTTTCAGTACAGTCTTCGTAGAGATATCAAGTTTTTATAGAGATAACAAGTTTTTATAGAGAAAACAAGTCTTCGTCCCACATACGAGATCGGCAGATCTAGAAACACAATGTTAGTTGCGGCCGCCACGCAGGCAACTTATCACGATAGATATCGGCCTTCAGAGTGGTTGAGCTACGCTTCTTTTAGCTTAATCCCCGAGTTGGTTCTGCAAGATTTACTCTATCCCAAGACCTGAGGTTAAGAAACCACTTCAGTATTCAACTTGAAGAAACTTCACACCGCGCTCATATTATCACGTGATCATCCCAGATATCGGAAAACTAACAATCAGGGCTCCGGTTGGGGCAGACATAAGATAATGCTGCGCGAATAGAGAACTTGAGGCAAGTGAAAGGCTAATTGGATTTCGCCGAGTACCGAAAACATGCTAGTTTCACGAATTAAGTGGAATTAAATAAGACCTGCACATATGTCCTACGTAATTGTATAAGATCGGTAATAGTACCTAATCCTACTTTGCCTATAGATACAGTAGAAATACCATACCAAGGCATTATTGCTATATTTAAATCAATACCTATGTCCTTAGTATGACATAATCTTTTATTTGCTTCGCTATCTCCATATAAAGTTTTCATAGAGATAACTGATGTGCTTGCTCATTTGCCCTCTTTCAAACTTTTTTTTTTTTTTTGCTTGATTTATCTGATTAAGGACTGGGAGCCAAAAATACTTACCTAGCCCTCCACAAAACTATACCTGAATATATATGGAACCCTAGTCAGCTTCGCTGCCTTGCCGTGCCTTGATATAATAGTTAAGAAAAATACACACAAAGCATGTGAGTCTGAGCCGTATTCTAAACCAGATTGTTCACCAGAAAAGATTCATGTATCAAGATCGTTGTCTCGCTCTTTTTTGCTTGATAATTACATCTGATTGAGAACTGGGACAGTGAAGGAATAATCTGCATTTTGCGCGAAGAATTATCTGATTTTAGATAATATCTGAAATATCCAGATAACTCAGATAAAAATAACTTTCAAAATTAGTTCAGATATTTGAGCAATATCTCAGATAATTTGAGATAATTTGAGATAACTGTAACAAATCTCTGAGGACTTGACACCGCCCTTATCACCGGCAAACTCGACTAAATCTTTTGCAAAGCCGAGTGTATTGTTAGGGAAAAAGCTTGTGCAACGCCCCTTTTCACAAGCCACGCCCTTCACGACGCCTGGGAGATATAAAGCGGGCTGAAATCCACCCTTTCTTCTCAACTTTTTTTTCTTCGTCTAATTAGCATAGGAATCTCTGCACAAGAATACACTGGACCGTAGCAGAAGAACAATCTTTGACGATCATAATGACCTCTAAAAAATAGGTTAGAAGAGCCGGAATTTAAATTGCCCCTTATTGGGGAGAGTCAAAAAATTGCCTTCGGCTATGGCCACAGGTGCTTTTTCTTGGGAGCTTCAACCCTTCGTCAAAGTGAAAAAGAGATTCATAGAGTGTAGATGTCCAGGACGTGGCCGAATATTCAAAAAAGGTTGGAGCATTAATGGAGGGAACCTGCAATCGAACGAGACCAGAATTCCAATTCATGATCACGCGAAACGTCATGTCACCAACCCCGAGCAACATCCAAGTGGTGTGGGCGAACTGCAGCCTAGCGATATCGTCAACTTATAAGACGTGGACGATGGGAGGAAAAGAAAGCGATTTGAGCATTAAAAGAGCAACTCTCGCTGACTACGAGCGAAACGGAGTGTATTGACAACATTAATTTGCAGAAGCGAACAGGACTGGAGGATCTTAGTGCCAGTCATACGCAGAGGCTGGAAGAAAAGAGCGAAGCAGAGTCTCTGGATATTACACACATTTTACCAGATTCTAGCGATGCAGAGACTTTGGTTTCCAAGTATCATGCAGAGCTGGACAATGCAGAGCTGAACGATGCAGAGCCCCTAAATTCAGGACATAGTCTAGAGTTGATCGAGTTAGGAAAAATGATTTCACGCTAAAGGAAGTTCCCAAATTAGACGGCGATCTGGGAAGCTGTTCCGATTCAAGTGAAGACAAAGAGAATGACTAAAGTACCTTTTTTTGAACAAAGTATAACTAATTCTTGAATTTTATGGAGAAGGGTCATACCTCTTTAAGTTTGTGACGAAATGATAGCTGAACAGGTGTTTTAGGGCGAAGACAAGACGTAGTCGTACTACAAAAGAGTCTCTGAAGAGATGCAGTTGAGATTGTATGCCGGGTTATGCCAAATTATCATTTATCTGGTTATCCGAGATAATTATCTCAAATATGAGATACGGAAATAAATTATCTCAGATATTCTCAAGAGTGAGATAATTTGAGATAACCATCACTGAACTGGGTGCGGAATTGCGTGCGTCGCTCTCTACAAATCTATATATGGATATGTATTGCTAGATTGCTTTTCCTTTTATCAGTTTCATCAGCTAAACCTCAATTATCGGATCGAGCATGGAATTTCATCAAAATCAAGAAACAAACTGTAAAGGTTACCGGAGTCGGAGTACCATTGTGGACTTTCTGTGTGTTAATCAGTGCAACTTTGTTGAACATTTTCCGGCTATGCGGGTGGTTTGTTTCAGATTCAAAAAGAGTTTCGATATACATTTAAAAAATATGATCTCCCAGCACTGAATCAGTAAATGCTCCATTCACAAGAAAAAAAACTGCAATTTCCTTCAGCCATTAGGGCGATGACAACCTGATCAATTCTCATACGCAGCCAAGCCAAGATATCAGCGCAACGCAAGGCAAGGCTGCGAAGCTGACTAGGGATATATATATTCATGTATACTTTTGTGGAGAGCTAGGTCAGCAAGTCTGGCTCTCGGTCCTTGATCAGATGTCTCAAGCAAAAAAAAAGATTATGGATCAATTAAATGAAAAACTATAGCTGATCTTTTTTTTTTGATCTTATATCAACCAATCTTGCACTTTGGCGGCAGCGCACATCCAATTGACTATCTGCACTATCTGCACTGCACTGATTGCCGGAGCCATGGCACCACCTCAACTCCGTCTCCACTAAATATTCACATTCAGGTTTCATTCAGGTTTCATTCAGTTTATCCATCAATTGAACAGCCGATAACTCCGATAATAGAAAAATACTCAAATCAAGGATCCAGAAGCTCAATTGAACGGAATTAGCTTTTCATTTCTCATATATTCCTGCCCTGCTTGTCTCGACTGCCACCCATTTAGTCGACGCTACTAGGAGTCCGCGAGTCACAGGCTAAATCAGGTCAAAGTCACTATATACGGCCTTAAGTTTTGATAGAAGCCACTCTTAAAAGCTCAAATCCCAGCCTGAGCCATTTTATAATCCCTGAAGACCCCAGATGTCGCTTTTCTTCAAATCACCGGTCGATATCGAGATCCGCCTAGAGGGCGAAAATACGCGCAAACGCGTCGAGATGAAATCGGCCCTGGGCCGCGCGGAATCGCTTCCATTATACGCCGACGGCGAGTCTGTGAAGGGGGCGGTCACGGTGCGTCCTCGAGAGGGGAAACGATTGGAACACGTGGGCGTGTCAGTGCAGCTTCTAGGCTCGATCACTCTGCCGCTAGATGTCATTACAAGCTCCGACTTCCTCTCGCTCGCCACAGAATTGGCGTCGCCGGAGACATTGGCGCAAACGCAAACGTACCCGTTCGAGTTCAAAAATGTCGAAAAACAGCACGAAAGCTACCGCGGGAAAAACGTTACTTTGCGCTACTACGTGCGTGTTGTGATTCTGCGCAAGAACAAGTCTGCGTTGACACGTGAAAAAGAACTATGGGTTCACCAGTTTGCAGCGCCACAACCGCTGCAGGAACTGCCCCTGAACTCTGCAGTGGCCGTAAAAAACCCCGTGAAAATGGATATTGGCATCGAACACTGTTTGCACATTGAGTTCGAGTACCTGCAGTCGCGGTTTCTGTTGAAAGACGTGATTGTGGGGCGGATATTTTTCTTTCTTGTGCGGCTCAAAATCAAAAACATGGAGATTTCCTTAATTCGCCGCGAGTCTGTTGGGCTGGGGCAAAACCAAGTCACCGATAGCGAGACAATTGCGAAATTCGAGATCATGGACGGAGCCCCGGCTAAGGGTGAAAGTATTCCTATCCGCTTGTTTTTGGGAGGCTACAATTTGACGCCCACGCACAAGGACGTCAACAAGAAGTTTTCTACACGCTCGTTCTTGCTGTTAGTGTTGATTGACGAGGACGCTCGCAGGTACTTCAAGCAAAGCGAGATCATATTGTACAGAGAGAAATGAGAAGGTGAACATCACATGTATGAGCGGAATAGCAACAATTGGTTTTTACACGTTTTCGCTGATCATATAAACGCTCGCCATAACCGATGATTGTGTTGCTATTTTGGTGGTCTCTGTGGCGATTGAAGGTATCATGTGGTCTATTCTTGGACAAGCGTCATCAATGTCCAAGATTGATCAGCAGTGTATTCCTGCAGTCTTCAAGAAAGCCATGGGCCATCCAAAACTCCGTTTGAACATAATCACGTCTATAAGGGTTATGGCTAAACATAGCTAAACATAACCAGTCGCTATGAATTGAATTGTTTTTGAATTTTGCCTGCTTGCCTGCTTTTTTGGGAAAGGGGTCATGGGCAGAAAATGACACAGCTTGTTACGGTTCTCGGATCTTCGTACGAGATCGAAGCCTTTTCACGTGTTTAAACTTTCATCAAACATCTTTATACTTCCTTGAACGCATGTTCTGTCCATGTCTGATGTCACCGTGGTCTTCTGATTAGTGGTCTTCTGATTAAGGCGCGCACGCACGCGCGGTAGGAGGCCGGGCTGATATGATGAGAACCCTGCAAACCATTTACCGATCCAAAGGAAAGTCCAATAAATTCTAGTAAACTCTGAGAGCGGTCAAATACCTATTTCGGGAGTGAAGAAAAAAGCATTGACACATTCTACGCAATCCTTTCTCGGACACTAAACAATTTTTATTTTTTTTTTCCTGAGATCTCGCAGAGCCCACACCCACAGAGAGTTACCACGAGTATACTTGGCAAGTGCACCTTTCACCCTCACATATACCTATACATCACAGAATAGGAAAGATGACAGCGGCAAGTCTACGAAATGACTCCGAGAAAGCGAGCTATCAATCCGTGTCACTTTCCACCGCGGGCATGAGGGCGCTCATATACCAGCTACAAACTCTTTATCTCCGGACGCCCATCAAGCTCTTCCGCCCATCGCGCTTTGACTACATGATATACGTTCGAGAACAAGCTAATAAGCATACTGGCATCCTCTCGAAGCCGTACAAGTTCCGCACGCACTCTAGCATAGCCATGCTAATAAGTGTGCTCAAACGAGAAGGCTGGCG
>JAKTUB010000292.1:2327-64600 GCA_030556465.1 Metschnikowia picachoensis
AAACAGGCCAAAAAATCGGGTAACCCTCAGATAACAGACCCAGTGCAACACGGCTGCAAAATCGCTACTTAGTCTCTAGAAAGTCGCCCCAAACATCGAAGTATTATTTCTTTGTGATTTCACTTTCAAAACATGCAGGATCCGCCCGAGATTGGCGGTGCACATGCACTCTTGTCGCTAGGTACGTCTGATCAGCCCAGCAGTAGTGATGTTGCTCATACTGAGACCGACCAAGAGTCCGGCGGAGCCGAAACACCCAGCGAGGCTCCCGAACAAACGAAAATTGAGGGAAAAAGCATGAAAGCGGACCTATCACAGGATTCTGTCGAAAACTTAGCCCCTGAGGGGTCCCCAGACGCTAGTGATGTCTCTACGCCTTCAGAAACCAGTGCACATACTGACGGAATACCCGCCCCAGTTGACTCTAATGAGGGAAGTAACACAGAATCGAATGACTACATAGACAAAGCGAACCAGCTGCTAAATGACGCAGTGGAGGCGGCGGTGATGCGGTATGTGGGTGGCACCTTAGACTCCGGTGATGGCATTGATGACCATGGCGGTGTCCAGTCAGACGTGGACGGCCCATTGGAAGAGGAATTCGCACGAAAACGTGCCAATAGTAATGCCGAGGATTTGTTAACGGAATACCAGTGGGACAAATTTTTGGAGGAGGAGGTAGCCGCCGACTTTGAACGCAGCCTGCCGAAGAAAAAACCGCGGAAAAATTACCCCTCGAACGATGAGATTGACCCGGACTTGGATGACTTGGACAGCCGTTCAGAACACGACCAACTTGTGCGTGCAGCGATATTGGGGGCGGGCGAGTTGGCCAAACAGCTCACTCTTCCCGAATCCCCCCACCATCCTCATCAAAGCCATATTTCGCTGGCAAACGACTGCAGGCTGCTACCGCTGCAGGACGAGCATGACTCTGCAGTGATCCACCACCTAGCGCATGCTGCCAGAGCCCTTCTGGGTGGCTATAAGCCAGGTCCACGCGCCGGTTCCGGCGCTAGACGCAATACGAAAGTATCAAATTCATTCAGCCAGAATGAGGAGGCTGTACCCGCCAAATCCAAGTACACCAGCGCAACCCTTGAGAGCTTGATCGAGGAGGCTTCTAGCGAGGCGTGCCTGTGGTACAATATGCAGTCTGATGTGGGCGAGCGGGGGCCGAGGCTCTTTTCTGAGGTGGAAATTGACATCGTAGAGCATTTCTTACGTGGCTACTGTCACCTAAATCACCTAAGTCGCATGGATATATGCCGGCGTGTGTGGACCTCAGATCGTCCCAGGGATAACTTCTGGGAATCCGTGACGAAAGTGCTTCCGTACCGTTCAAAAGCATCAGTGTATAAGCATATCAGGAGACAGTATCACGTGTTCCAGGTGCGGGCCAAATGGACACCAGCCGAAGACGACCTCCTCCGCAAGCTTACCGAGACGACCACGACAAACTGGAAGGAGATTGGTGAAGCCATGGATAGAATGCCCGAAGATTGTCGCGACCGTTGGAGGAACTACATCAAGTGCGGCGACAATAGGGTTATGAACAAGTGGTCGCTAGAGGAGGAACAGTCACTCAAAAACATCGTCATGGAAATGATCACAAGTGAGACGCAGCTAGATAGGCCTATTCTGATCAACTGGACGGTGGTGAGTGAGCGCATGAATGGCAGACGGTCACGCATCCAGTGCCGTTACAAGTGGAACAAGCTCTTGCGGCGCGAGTCACTTTCGCGAGTCACGATGATGGATAACTCGATCAAGTTATGGATGTTAAACCGGATCTCAGAGTCAAACGTGACAGATACAGACAGTATTGACTGGGATTACATCGTACACATGTACCATGAGATGCACAAGGAAAAACAAAAGATTCTTTGGACCACGGCGGACTTCAAGGTGGCTTTTGAGAAGATGCGCGGGTCCGCAAGAGAGTGTAAGAACCTTTCTCTCCACTTGACCGTCACCAAACTTATCGATTCTCTATATCAGTCCAATGTGCAGACCGATAAACCTTCGGCGTCCAATTCACACACGCCCAAACCCATCAGCTCATATGAAGAGCTACGGCCGAAACATTATGATCAGCATCGTAGTGCCGAACATGAGGCCGCTCTGGTAGCAAACGCTGCGGTTGCGGCTGTGTCGTCCACGGTATCTGCCCAGGATGCGCAGCACCAGGAATATAGTCTCTGGCGGTGATTCAAGTTGGGATACCCAAAAAACAGCTCAATGTTGGGGACGGACTCAGAAATAGAACTTCTGCGTACAAGATGAGCATGTCCACTTGTCTGATTCAAACTCAAACCAAGCAAACTTGGCGTATCACGACTGCTCCCAACATGTGGGCATCTGGAATGTGCCAGTGTTGAGATTTGTCGCACAGGAAGGTGCGTCTCGCTTAGTCCAAGGAGACTGGCGTTCGTGAGTCAGAGGACTTAATTCATGAAGTGATCCATGGATGGCGCAGTGTAGATATCATCTTGATCATCTTCTTCTTTACCGTGGTCATTAATACCGTCAGGGTCTTGTGGAGTCTCTGGAGACGATTCCAGAGTACCATATTCTGAGCTACACCTCTATTGTTCCATAACTTTTTCGAAGCAGGAGTCAAAGCGCTGGAAGCGCCCTTCTTTGATTTAGGAGTGGCATAAGTATCTAGTTATCTTATCTAACATCACTTGTGTTATCCAGTGGATTCTTCTCTTGAAGTATGTGCCCTCTATCCCTCGTTTCCTTGCTCCTTCGATTAGTTCGATTAGTTCGATTAGTTCTATTCGTAACCTCGTCCACTTAAAATGATCGCCCCACCAGGATGCTCCTTTTTTTTTTTTTTTTTTCTTTAGTCATGTATTGGTTCTTACATGTCTGAGGATTGCGAATTTCTTTTCAGAAATCGCGTGAGGAAGTCCCAAAAAAAATATGTAACCAACTCCCCCTCATGCACGAATGCGTGCGCAGACGTACTCACAACCGCCAGCGTACCTGCACACGCAGATCTTGACGTAAACATGAATACAAGTTGAAACAATACCCAACATGACAGACGTGGCCAGCGATGCCCTACCGACTATGAACAATGCAGAATTCGAAAAAGTTTACCGGCGCATGATCGAACTAGAACACGAGTTGGTTGAGTTCCAGGACTCAAGTAAGGATTTAGAACAGGCACTCGAAGACGAGCTTCATCGTTTGGAGACACAGAAATCGAGTCTAACTTCGCAATTACAGCGTAAAGATAAGGTTATAGCGACTCTCAATGCTCGAGTGATATCTCTCAATACCGAAGTTGCCGATATTCTGAATACTTTAGCCGATTATAAGGCCGCCTCCGAAAAAACGATCGCTGATCTCAAGCATAAACTTGTGGCCATGGAAATCCTAAATGACGATTACCTTTCGAGAGACAGGGTAGTGGAAAGCAAGCTACAGCTTGCAAATCAATTCAACAATGAGCTTCTCGAAAAGTTGGCCATGGTAGAGAACGACCTTGAACTTGAACGCCAGACGAACGCCCAATTCAGGCTCACTTTATCGAATATCAACAACACGGCGGTCAGTCAACCAGCCCGTCTCACGAGCAGTAAGCGCGATAGCACTTACGTAGATTTTGCATTTGCAGAAAGTACAGTATTGGATATTGGCGAAATGCTTGCCTCAGAGCCGCCGGCGCCAATTGAAGAGTCGGAAATGCCACGGTCGGAGTCTCTTGTGCGATTCCAAGAACTCTGCTCGAGATCAGACGTCTTACTTCAGAAGGTTGGCGAGGTCAACTCCTCTCTAGCATTCAAATCACTATCTACGGCTGCGGTGAGCAGACCAACTGCCGTGTCTCTGCTTTCAGAGGCTCTGAGCTCATTTGTTACAAGGGCAACAGACGCCAGCCAGAACGCAATCACAGATGAAATAAGCCCTCATCCGAGCGGTGAAAGGGTGGTGTCGTTAGAGTGTACAAGCGTTATAACAAAACCAAGCAGGCTACAGCCAGAGGAAACAAAAGCTGTTCGAAAAAGCCATCAGAAAACATCTGAGTTGCGAAGGGAAACATCGAAAAAGTTCAAACTTCGAAACGTCATGAAAAGTTTAATTCCATGAGTTCTTGTGATGGAAGATGTGTGTCACAATTCTACTTATAAGAATCCATTTGGCTAGTTTTCCGGTGACACTCTGAGAGCATGATTGATATTGCAAAAAAATATCAGGTATCCTGGAAAATGAATGCTTTGGTGGCCTCCAAGGCGATGTTTACTTCATACGCAGCACTCGTTGTGAATGATCTTCCAGGCTTTTAATGTTTTTTTTAGAAAAGCCATCCTTTTTTATGAGGCTTCAAAAAGCCATTGATCTTGGCGCACTATATATAATCATCCAAATGATTCGAATTGAAGAGGCAGAACTAAGTCGCACGCGAGCTACAACGACGAGTTTCTCCCCGAGCCTACTGCAAAGAACTCAGAAGATGGATCACAGTGGCCAGCAAATATCATTCAACATCAGAACAGATCGATTGCTGACTTCACAAACAAATTTGCAACTATTGTACAGCATTAATCGGGGCTAGATCGCTACTGCGCCGCACAGTATATCTCTCTTTGAAAATACAGAATCTGAATGAAAGTTTTGGATGCGTTCTGCGCACAGGCCACAAGCCAGTGTTGTTAGTCATGGTGATATTGACTATATCATGGGATATTATGACTATCCATAATACTTTTGGGGGATATTAATATTATATTATAGACTAATTATATTATATTATGGGTGGGATATTAACTACGCATAATATATCATAACATCTTCGTCCTGAAGTTCGATGACTCCGGGGATTTGGTGCACCGAGATTTTCATGCACCCCAGTGAGGCCATACAATTCGGAATATACTACTCAGAGGGGCTCTTTACGAGTGCCTTGTGTTCTCCCTCCATGTCGAATGCTTATTAAATGCTGCTCTTCACGAAGCAGATCTTTACAGACTTACTACCGATTTACATAATATTGTGCGGAGCTTAACGTAGCCGAGGCAATCCTGGATCGAGCGAGTCATCCATCTTAAAAGTCTGTTAGTATGCAACTAAATCAAACGATATATGATGATGCGAAATTGTAGGGCCATCAGTAAATGAACGTGGTTATCACGCTATTGTTTTACTCGCTTCGAACACGTCATCGGCAAGTCTTCGACACGTCATTGTCTGGCTGTCCTTTCCCGCAGAAGCCCTGGCGGCGCCTGAGCAGCCAAACCCTCCGCCCCATTAGGATAGCAAATTTAATTAACTATATTATTAACTATATTATAGGACGGCATAATACTTTTTGGCAATATCAATATTAATATTATAGTCATATTATATTATATTATCATGCGAATATGATATATCACGCGCAAAAAACCAATGACTAACATCACTGCCACAAGCTGTAATGATTACCGTCTCTCTAGCATGGTCAGGACAGGAATTCTTTAGGACTGGTCCACCGTGTATTTTCTGCAAAATTTGAGCAATATGAAAGACCGGAACAAGAAAAACCCTCAAGTTTCAAAATAGTCTCAAAATTGAAGTTCTTCTGGGGCCCAATTGCATGTGTCACGTGATCTATATTAATTATTTTAATTAAAATAAACAAGGTGTTCACAAATGTCTTGATTCAAGAGAAAACCTGGCTTTACTTTTTCGAACATTGTTTGAGGTAATGTATTATCCAATCAGGTATACGCTCACGAAAAAAATTTAAAAAGATTTCTTTTCTTTCCCCAAATGTGTGACATACCGTCATGCAAAGTTCTGGAAACATAAGTACCATCTCAGCCTCAGGCGAGTACCAAGCTGCGTGGGCACTCTTGGGTAATACATAGGAGCAGTGATGTTAGTCATTGGTTTTTTGCGCGTGATATATCATATTCGCATAATAATATAATATAATATGGCTATAATATTAATATTAATATCACCCAGAAGTATTATGGATAGTCATAATACCCCATAATATAGTCAATACCACCATGACTAACAACACTGCATAGGAGTAGGATTCGGGTGTCCTGAAATATGCAGGCATGCGTCTGACATTCCTGTATCTCACACTATTAGGAAGCGTGTGAGTTCTTATATTGTGTTTCTTCAAGTATGTGATACTTCGGACTCGGCTCAGAGTTGTCACTTCATCCGTAAAGGATCCACCGGATCCGGTAAGAAAAGGTATTTTCTCCCGCCGTTCCCCGCAGGTACCGCTGTCGTGCCGAAATTGTTACAACCGTATCACGTGACATTTGGACTTCGTCTTGACCCTTTTCCCTAAGCGTCGACACACATAAATAGTAGTGTAGTATAAAGGAGGGGTTATGCCCCTGGATCTGATTAGGAGGCCGGACTTATACTGGATCCTCGCTCGGAGTTAGTTTATGACCTTATGCATAACTTACAACTAAACCACCCGCGGCTGGCCTTCACCTACCTACGCGAAGGTCACGTGCCAAACCGGCGTCAGACGTAAACATACATTCCAGACCAGTCGCATTCACCATTTCCAAGCCGATCTATACTAGCTTTTATTAATTGTTCTTGAGTCGCATATATGATGTCTTTGGACGCTATTCGCTCAAAGGAAACGTATACAAATGAGGATATCCTCACCTACTTGGCTAGGTTGGACCTACGCTTGGCTGGGCATGTTAAGGAAGACGTGGCCATTGACTATGCCTCGGTGTTGTCCGAGTTGGACGCAATCTTGAAGAAAATGCTTCATTTGGAGAAAGAGAAGACCGCAGCAAACAGCAAGCTGGAGGATGCGTCTGCAGAAACAAGCGAGGTCTCTTTTAAACAGGATCTGGTCTCACTCAATGTTGTGAAATTGCTCTCCAAGAACCTTAGCTCTGTGCTAGAGAAATTCCCAAGTAAAGTGTATGACTTGGCCAACACTCTTTTGGGAGAAATCGCGGTTGATGATGATGGAAGGCTTACCTTCAGCGGCAAAATCGCTTGCGTTGTCTTGACTGACATTCTCGACTTTTACCCATCGCAGGTGGCGTCTTTGATCAGCTTTGCGGCAACCCAGCTCTATAAGATAGTTAAGAAAGCCCCCTTTGAGAATAGCGATGTTGTCTTTTTGCTTAGCGCAGTCATCAAAGGAGCGCTGAAATCGGACATTGACGAAAAGTTTCTGGCGAAGTTGGTCAAGCTAGCTCTGAAGACAATCACGCAGCACAGCATTTTCGTGGGAGGCTCTGCTGACGCTTTTCTGGGGGACTCAGCTGATGGCCCCACCATTCAACTGGTAACACACTACATTTACGCTTTAGAGAACCTATTCATTCTTCAAGTCACATCGAACTACCAGAGTCTACTTGAAGTGTCTGCATCTTCCACGTCCAGCAGCAAGATGAAGCCCGAGACGATCATGGCACAGCAGCACTTGTTTCAGCAGGCTATTCTTTCCTCACACCAAAAACTTTTCGAATTCGCTTTGCTGTCGCAAATTCCCGGGGTTCGCAGTGCCATGATACACCTCCTTGCCAATTTGTTGATCAATTTCATTTCAACGGGCCACTTTGATGCTTACAAGTACTTGCTTGAACTTTATCCAATGCCAGACTTGAATTTGTGGGATGACCAGTTATTGCATAGGGTCGATGCGGACAGAGAGATTGTATTAGAAAGAAGAAGCGAGAAGAACTTGCTCACGACTCACGACAGTGAAGCTATTATTAGCTCAGATCTTTCCACTCTCCTCCTACAAATCGGAGTTGTCGAGGCGTTTGTGTGCTACATTCAGCTAGAACTGTTGCAAGATAACGATTTTCTCGCCTCATCACTCACCAACATCCTTGATAGCATTTTGCTCAAATTTGACGGCCTTTGTGATCTGGCGCATATCCAGAACGGACCATGGGTACGCACGTTGTCGCAGTGGTCCAAGGTCGTGGAGTTTCTCGTCAAGGAGTGTGGCTCACTGTCACATGACATATTGGCTCGATACGTGATGGAGCACTTCTCTTCATCGCACGAGAAAACATCACGCACCGAATCGCCTAGCTCGCGTAACTTGAGCAAAGAGAAAAGGCGAGAGTCGATATTGTTTGGATTTAAAGGTTTGAAAAAAAGCAAGAGAAAGGGGCTTGAGCACGGCCAGGTGAATTTTTACACAAATGCGTATCAATTGGAGTTGGCTTTGAGAATCATGTCTTTACTTTTTCCTTATGGTGTGGACTTTAATTCATTGATTCAGTCCAAGAGCACAGAAGACATGCTCGAGGAAGGCGCCCCCAGTGATGATGGTGCCCTGGTGGATGAGGACGAGAATAAATCCACTACGAAAAGACATAGTTACGTGAGCGACCTTCTCATCTCCCTACTTGCCAATGACTCTGAGTACATCAGGAACTACAGTTTGGTGTGTCTTTTGGAATACGCTGATGTGAATCGATCAGAAAGTAATCGTTTGAGCTTGGAGATCTTTTACTTGGTAAGTCAAGAATTCATTGCCCACAACTCAAAAGAACTGGCGTCTGCATCTACAGACAGAAATGTCACAAACTCAGGCACAACGAGATTGCTTTCATACTCACTTGCCTTACTGGCTATTCTCAAGCAAGCTGACTTCACGTTACTCCAAAACTCAACTATTGCAAAGCTCTTGAGTTTCTGTACTCAGAATTTGAAGCATAGCAGCTCAGTTGGACCAAAGAGTATCAAAAATGGCGCCTGCTGGATTATCTTGTCCGCCCTAGTTACATTTTATCAAGAGTCAGAGTTCGTCAAATTGAACTCGTCACAGTTCTTGGTGTTCTGGAAGAATCTTTTGACCTCTCAGTTCATCGGTGCTGGGTTATCGAGCGATCCGGGCTTTGGGGAAATTGGTGATGTGATACAAAACTTGAAACTCAGATGTTTTAGTTTGCTTTGCTTGCTCAACTATATATCGACTGTGGAGGTCACACCAGAGCTTTTGAAACAGCTTCAGTTTCTTTTGATCAAGTCTCACAAATATTTGCTTCACCTTGAAAGCAATTTTGAATCCATCGGATCAGTCACGGGATTTAATCCCCAAGCTTTCAACGAGTCAGATTACAATCCCAACTTGATCAACAATTTGTTATTTTCGAATCATCTGGAGAATAGTCATATTCCTGTCGAAAATCAATTAGTGAGCTTGATACTTTACAACAAAAAAATTGTCATGCAGGGCTTCATTAAGATTGCACACTCCTTGAAAGGAGACATCAACTCCAGTTTAGTGATTCTATTACTCAAAATTTTTGCTGATCCCAAATTGTTTTCCAGGCTCATGCCTTCCGAAATCACTAAGGACAAGACCAAATCAGCTAAAGGGAGTAAGCAGACGACAATAAGGATCGTCCACCAAGATAGCGATTTGCTCTTTCTCGGTGAAGAATACAATTACAATTTTGGACTTACAAGCAAGTTCGAATCTCACACTGCAAATCTCGATGAACTATGCTGCAAGTTGGATGGAAAATCACTGTCTTTGAATTCGGCATACCCTGCCCCACCTTTTGAAAACGAACCCATGGACTATTCCAGGGCACATTTGGAGAATCTGGTAACCGCTGAATGTTCTGATTGGACTGGCAGTCTTGAACGCCTGCAAAATTGTGCTGTTTGTCATAGTGTGAACTTCGACCCAACAATGTTGATTTCGCATCAATACTCTTTGCATCAAACGTCTTCCGCGAATCTTATCACGTCGCTTGTTGATCTTTCTGTGGAACTCTTCCAGTTGATCTTCCCCACTTTGAGTTACAAGATTCAGTTCTCTCTTCTCGAACAACTTCGCTCTTCGCTTAGATCCAAGCATGTGGATCCCTTGCGCCGAGTTGCCCTCGCCATCAATGTGACCGTCGCTCTTCATGGTCTTCTCAACTATCTTGTCAAGAGCAATATCAATATCAATGAGGATTTGGTTATACTTACAATCGAAATTCTCGATATGATCGACACAACAAACTTGGCTTTGACCACGCTTGTTGCGGACCTGGTTGGTCTTGCAACTTCGTTGCTTCCCAAAACCAAGCTGGAAGAAGTAGTTGCTACCACAATAGCCAAAATTGTGAGCGATATTTCACCTTTCAATAGAGGACGGTGGATTCTTTCACTTGCGAAAGTCAATCATTACAGCCATCTTGCGTTTCTTGATATTCACGATGTCATAATGCAATTGGCCAAAGATACGCATCCTGTAATGGCCTACTACAGTTTGAATGCAGCTGCGGTTTTGTTCGAAACTCCCCTTGGTAATCAGAATCTCATTGAAGAGGCCGTAAGATTGACCTACGACAGGGCTGTGTCAAATTGTTTTGATTCCACGAACGTCAGTGCAGCTTACGAAAATTTAAGATCGAGGTACAGCATTGCACACCAAGCGGCGAATTTACTCAGAGTATGCGTCACTTCACTCGGCCCGCGAATCAAAGCGTCCTCAGTTGAGCTAAAAAATAAATTGTTCCAGGCTTTGCTTCTTTTCAATAACGGAATGGGTGGCTTAGAAATGGGTGGCATACTTGCCACCGTTCATAATGTTCTTGGAGCTTGCCTGGAGTTGGTCATCTTCGAACCCACTTTAGTTGAGGGATTTATTGATTGGTTCAACCGAAACTGCTTCAACATCATTCGCACCAACTTGAAGTTAGGTGTCGGTGTCGTCAGACCCACTTTCGTGAATATGGAAGCTATTTTCCCAAATACAACAAGTCGGGTATTGTTGAAGATTGCGCTTGTTAGCTTGACTGAGTTGACAAAAATCGGGACGCCAACGTTGAGTAAGGAGTCTTTGAGTTTAGCATGGACATTTATGGAGCTAGCACCATGCATTGAGGTCGCGACGTTGATTGAATACTGGGTTGATTTCGATACGAATGCGCGGTGGTTTCAACAATTGAGCCAACTATTCACCATGTCTTCAAAAAAATTGGTGGGTGACTTCACAGAGGTTAACTACCAGCAAAAGTTATTGCCTCTCCAGCAGAGACAGAAGAAAGCCAAAAAAGAAATCAACTTGATGTTCGCTGATGAGGAAGCCCAAATTATTGTTGGGGAAAATGCCGAAGTTGATGATAAAAATCAGCCAGTCAATTGGTATTTCAGGCTGCATATCTATGATTTACTTACTAAATTGTTGAAAGACTCCAGGCATGAGCCTCTCTTTAAACTGAGTCTTGAGTCAAGGATACAGGATATCGTGCGGATTTCCTTTTTGGGTACCACTTCTCCAATCGTCTCGGTCAAATTGAAGAGTGTCGACCTACTCAAGAATGCCTTGGAAATCTTTGGTGACCTTGAAGATCCACTCTACCCTGGCTCGTCTATTCTCGAGCAGCAACAAGCGCAGATTATCAGTGCATTGATACCCTGTTTTAGCTCGGATAGTGACGCGAGCGTCATGGTTGAGGCCATTGATGTGTCATCTCGATTCATCAACCTTCCCCGCATCAACTTTTATTCAAAGCAACGAATTTTGAAGACGATGATATATTTATTGGAGGAGATTTCATCGGGAAAATTCTTGAAGTTTGTGCATCTTGAGTCGATGGCAGAGTACGGACGGAAGTCCATTCAATTGGCGATCCTCAATTGCTGGGCTGTGCTTACTGTCAAGGTCAAAGAATCGGCAGAAGCTGTTGAACAGGAGTTCGAAGACATCGCGCGAAAGTATTCAAACTTGTTGATATCTTTATGGATCATTGTTTTGAAAGATCTATCCAACCTCAAGTACAATCAACCCAACTCAAAAGAGATTAGGCTTTACGATGAATACTGGCTCAATTTTGTGGGCGTTCTCAGCCTTATTCTCGAAAAAGATCCGTCGTCTATCAAGGATTTCTTGCGAGAGGAAGAGGACAATTTTTTCTTTGTCATGTTCTGTCAATGCTCCGAGGCATTGATAAAACATCAAGATGTATCACAGGTCTTAACCTCCGTGAACAGGCTTGTCAAAATACAGGGTCTCGCTCAAATCTTGATTGATGATGGTATGTTCGAAGAGGTGATTGATCTAATGGATCGTCTAATTTTGACGGAGGAGGATATGAGAATCAAGTGCAAGGTTGTTGACACTGTTCACGTTCTCTTCAATTCTTATTCAAATTTTGCTGGTACCACTAATAATTCAGCTAATAAGTTTTCCGAACTTTTGAGGGTGGCTATGCTCCCATTATTCGAGACTTTTCCATTTCTACGCCACGACTTTGACGAAGAAAACGCCATAAGCAAGGTTCTTCTTGCCAGAAGCCGCACAGATGATAGCCTTGTTATGGCTAAGAAAATCTTTCTGGTGCTCTCTCAGATGATACAGGGGTGCCCAGGGAGTACGAGAGAAGATTTGGCTTCTTGCATGTTATATGTAGTGGCAAGAATTATTGAACATGGGGACGAAGTCTTAATCGGTGCTGTCTTGCCTTTCCTAAAGAGTGTTGTGTTACAGATTGCGGGGACAGAAACAGACTTACTCGGCTCCTTTGTGAAAATTGTGAGAGGCTATAATGTTGCTGGCTCCAATGCGAGCAAAATGAATAGTATCATCATGTGGATGATCCTCGTCACGGGAGGAAATGTTGATTTAAGTGAAGAAGAAGCTTCCGGCCTTTCTCTGGCGTTAATCGAGGGACTTTCTGATCACGAATTGGCCTCTACAAGCATTCAATCAATCAAGTCCATCATCAGCAATGCAAAGGGATATAACTCAACGTGTGCAACAATTGCTAAACATGTCTTGCGGTCCATACTTGACTACTTGTTAGAGGATCGAGACAAAACTGAGTTGGAGATCAAAGTGAGGATGGAAATCGCTTTCTTATTCTTGCAATCCCCAATGGTTGATACAGAGGACAAATCTGCTGCTTTGTTGGCATTGTTTATCCCGTTGCTCATTGATTACGACGACAAAGAGCTTTTAAGCAGGAGTTATCTACACGAAAAGATGACGAGTCTCATAACCATCAGAAGCAACAGTTTCAAGCAGGTTGTGCGTGAGCAACTCAGTGAATCTCAGAGAAGTGCTACTGAAAGATTGGTGAAGTATCAAGACGAAAACTCGGTACACAACGGTGGCGAGGAGGTTTTCCTCAAGTCTTTTGCATGATTAATTTATAAATGAGGTCCGAAAATCGCCTTGCGAGCGAGATCCTCGCAGTGATACAGGAATGTACGGATGTATCTGAGTAAGCGCGTCCTTGCTTCATTTGGTCTTTAGAAAGCCCCAAGAAAAAGAAGCGGCCATCATAAATAACACATACATACTTCGGTATTCTCAAAACTGAAGTAGCCAGTTCTTGAATTAATGCTATTTTTCCTATTACTACTGCTTTTGCCGTTTTTGCTGGCCGTCAGTGGGGCAACACACGAGTTCTTTTTCAACGCGACGCTCGTGAAGGCTAATCCGGATGGCGAAAAAGAGCGAACAGTGATCGGCATAAACGGGCAATGGCCTAACCCGGCAATCGTAGTTGCCAAAAATGACCGGGTCATTATTCATCTACATAACCAGATGCCGGACCGCAATACGTCGTTGCATTTCCACGGGTTGTTCATGGAACAGACAAATTCAATGGACGGACCTGAGCACGTGACCCAATGCCCAATCCCGCCAGGTCACACGTTTGTGTACGACTTCGTGGTAAAGCAAACAGGCACCTACTGGTACCACTCGCACCTGGGCGCGCAGTACAGCGATGGGCTCCGGGGCGTGTTCATAGTGGAGGAAAATGACGTAAATGACTACCCTTTTACGTTTGATGAACAGCTTCCCTTGACGGTGGGAGACCACTATCATTTGCAGAGTAAAGAAATCATGAAGAGTTTCAAGTCGAGGTATAATCCAACGGGCGCGGAGCCGATTCCGCAAAACATCTTGTTCAACGAATCCCGTGGCGTGTCATGGCACGTGCGCCCTGACACTACCTACTACTTAAGAATCGTGAACATGGGCGTGTTTGTCAGCCAGTACTTGTACATAGAAGGCCATGAGTTCACGATAGTTGAGGTTGACGGAATATATGTGGAGCCAGTCACGGTGGACTCTCTTTACATTGCTGTGGCACAGCGATATGGCGTATTGCTCAGAACAAAGTCCAAGCCTGCACAGGACTCGTTCCGGATTGTGAGTGTTATGGACGAGACGATGCTAGACTTTTTACCGCCAGACCTCAAACTCGTTTCCACCAACTATCTCGATTATGCCGCCGATGTACGTCATCCTGAGCCCTTGGCAAGTGGTCTTGATCAGTTTGATAAAATAGTGAAGGCGATTAATCCGATTGACGATTATAGTTTGACGACTCTTCGCAAGGACATTTTGTTCGACGACCCAGACTATCGGATCGTGCTCAACTTCACCATGAATAACCTAGGCGATGGAGTGAACTACGCGTTTTTCAACGACATTTCCTACACACCGCCAAAAGTGCCTACGCTCTACAGTGTGTTGTCAAGCGGCGAACATGCAAATAACCCGGCGATCTACGGCTCGAACACGAATACATTTGTCTTACAGGACGACGAAATCGTGGAGATCGTGGTGAACAATATGGACCCTGGCTTGCACCCGTTCCATTTGCACGGCCACACCTTCCAGCTCATATCACGTTCTGAGGGTACCGATGACGATGAAAACCCGCAGATATACAATGCCCTGAACCCAGATCACACCAAATTCCCGGAACACCCATTGGTGAGGGATACAGTGATGGTGAAGTCGAACGGGTTTGCCGTGTTGAGATTCAAGGCAAACAACCCGGGAGTGTGGCTTTTCCACTGTCATGTTGACTGGCACTTGGAGCAAGGGCTCGCCATCACGTTGGTAGAATCGCCTATGGAGATCCAGGAAAAGCAACGTCCGGTGGATGAGTCCCACTTCGATGCATGCAGTGCGCTCGGTGTTTCCACAAGGGGCAACGCTGCCGGCCACTTTGGCAATTCGGACGCGGCCTGGCTCGACTTATCAGGCGAGAATTTGCAAGTGAAACCCTTGCCCCCTGGATTTACCGGGAAAGGCTATGTCGCCATAGTGGCGTGTGCTGCCGCGGCTCTTTTCGGGGTGTTTTCGATCTATCAATACGGAATTGAAGACGTTAATACTGAGAATGCCGAGCAAGCGGTCAACAAGTTGTATAGCATACTTGATCAGTATGACAGCGCCGAGGCAACCGCCATGTTGGGTCGCGAGGGTGGGGAATGAGCATACAGTAGTTGGAAATGAACAGTACATGAGACACGAGCATGCAAGCATAGACTTTTACTTATCACGTATATGCACAATTTGATGAACACTCTTTTTGTACAGTATATGTCAGCTTTTTCAGTTTCTCGCGGTTTGTTTTGTTTTGCTTTTTATGTCTTTGCCTGATAAATCAGGCCCGTGACACACTAGTTGTTCCCAGAGTCAATGTTGTGTACTCAATCAACCCAGCTTGTTGAAGTCTGTATCTATGAATTTATTCAGAATGTTATTCAGCTGTTGAACTTTCAGCTTTCCTGGGAATTACCAAGCAGTATGAACTTGCAACGACATTATTGCACACTCCTGCCACAGTCTATCCTGCGTCAATTAGGGCTTCCCGGAAAGAAAGCACTTTCTTTGAAAAAAGAAACTTGTGGTGAAGCCCCCCCCGTATTCCTTTAAGAAACACATTCGGGAAACACTAAGTTCATCTCGAGCAGTTTGTGGATAGTAAAGCCAGGTTATGTGTCTAGTGAACATCTTTATACACAGGTCCCACAGCTTTACGAATCTTGGTGAGACACACAAATCAATTTTGTTTATCCAAATCAACCTTTAGGCAAGTCAGAATAATATGAGATGACAAGTTTTCTATCCACCATACTAATGAGATTAAACAAGACATCATATCAATGCACTGCCTTAGAACTAAGAAGCCACGCGACTAATGTCATATGGGAAAAAAATAAACTCGGGTTCGCGTAGAATTCGTTGCAAAGAGTCTGAAATATTTTCATCAACACTGCTACAACCGTATATTTTATTGGTGTTGGGATCAAAAAAAAAACATGTCAAAACCCCAAGGACCTATATTGAACTATTAAACTGGCTAAAATGTCGAAATACAAAACACACCGCCTGTTTAACCTTTAACATCATACACTTCTTGACGTTCCGCAGGAGAAAGCTTTTCCCACATATCCACGACCGATGTGATTGCTTTCTTACAACCCGCCGTTTGCTCGAGCTGGAATCTGATGAGGTTTGGGAGCGTGCAACTTTTCGATAGTCTGTATTTTTCGGCAAGAAAACCAAGTTGTCTCATCGAAAGACGCCCGTCTTCAATTTCAGCCGATAGCCTTTGGAGAAAATTTATCGTGGCCTTCTTTCTTCTGTAAATTGGCGCAACTTTACTGTTCTTCCTCCTCCAATTCGCCTTGTAGACCTTATTTCTGTGGGCGACGCTATTACGTGCTGGTGTCAGAATGTACCACTCATCGAGAAGTGCGGGGATAGTTGTATTCTCATTGAGGCCAAACCGAGGATCCGTTTCATTGAAAACAGGGGGCGCAGTAACAACTGAAGAAGCAACATCCAACACGCTTATTTGCTCACCTCCGGCCTGCGCTTCGGGTTCCGGCGCAACATCAATAGGAGCCGAACCGTTTAAACCCAGATGAATACCTGCTGTCAATTCTTCGAGTTTGTCCATTTTCTCAACAATTTTGGCCATAGTTTCATTTATTTCTCTGGATTTGGCTCGCATATCCTCATTTATTGCCGCCTGTTGCAAGAATCTCTCCTCTCTCTCGTATATATCGTCTCTCAAATGGTCAACACTTGACTTGACGCCTTTAAACTCCAGGCTGAGCTTTTTAAAGCCATTTTCCAAGCCGTTGACGACAGACCATAATACACTATGTAGTGGCAGTGAGAAACGCCTCACCTTGTTCATCAAACCTGACAAGTCAGGAAAGATTTTCTCATTCTGCATTGATGAGGTCAACCCACATTTGTGGTTTGTACACGACCGCTTATCAAGGAGGCGCCCAAAGATCAGATAACAAACTTGTAACGCACTAACGTTCAGCCGAAACAACACAAACCAAAACAAAACAAAACAAAACATGTCGCAACTCTTTGAATGGGCATTCGGTAAAAAGCTAACGCCACAGGAACGACTCCGAAAAAACCAGCGGGCATTGGAGAAAACGCAGCGGGAATTGACGCGGGAAACGGCCAAGTTGCAGCAACAGGAGAAAAAACTTATGCTGGAGATCAAGAAATCGGCCAAACAGGGCCAGATAGCCAGCGCCAAGATCCAAGCCAAGGATCTTATTCGTACGAAAAATTACATTGTGAAGTTCAATCAGATGAAAGCCCAATTGCAGGCGATTTCGTTGCGGATCCAATCTGTGCGCAGCAACACACAGATGGCGACCTCAATGCGTGACGCCACGCGACTCTTGCTGGGGATGAACCGGCTGATGAATCTCCCACAACTTTCGCGGATTGCGCAGGAGTTTGCTAAGGAAAACGACATGATGGACCAGAAACAGGAGTTCATGGACGACGCCATCGACGACGCCATGGAGATGGACGAGGACGGCTTGGGTGAGGACGAACAGGCCGATGAGATCTTGACCAAGGTTTTGGATGAGATCGGTGTGGACTTGAACACGAGCTTGAAGGATACTCCGAACCACATAAATGTCGAAAGCAATGCGCCAGATCGTGTTGCGCAGGCCGTGGGTGCACCGGATGAGGACGACTTGCAGGCAAGACTCGACAGTTTGAAAAAGCAAGCATAGGCTTGCTTGTGCGACGACCTTGGCTATTTGCGACACTGCAAGCTTGCCATGCGGTGAACGCCTCTACAATCAAAAAAGCATGCCTCATGTATTAAGTGGTCTATACGTCTGCTCAAATGTACTTCTTGGCCTCCAAGTACAGGATGATTTTCTGAGCGCTTTCCTCAACGCTCTGGCCATCGTAGTTTCTCAAGTGCACCTCGGGGCTTTCAGGAGCCTCGTATGGCGCAGAAATACCAGTGAATTCCTTGATAATGCCCTCTCTGGCCTTCTTGTACAATCCCTTGGGGTCTCTCTGCTCGGCCACCTCGACAGGCACGTCCACGTAAACCTCGACGAATGGCAAGTTGTCTTTTTCATGCAATTCTCTTGCGGTTTGTCTGTCCTTAATGTATGGGCTGATAAACGAGGTCAAAGTGACGCTGCAAGAGTCGGTGAACAACTTGGCAACTTCCGAGATTCTTCTGATGTTCTCGTTTCTGTCGGCCTCGGAGAATCCCAAATCCTTATTCAAGCCAAAACGGATGTTGTCGCCGTCCAATCTGTAAGCGTTCAAGCCTCTTTGCAACAACGCCTGCTCAATAGCACAAGCGATGGTGGACTTTCCACTTGCCGACAAGCCGGTCAACCAGACGGTGACACCTCTTTGCTTTCTGAGCCCCGCGCGCTCCTCGTGGGTCAAGTTGTCGTGCCAGGTGATGTTAGTAGCCATATTTGGTGTGTTGCAACGTGTTGGATTTTGTGCAGATGTATGGATGTGAAATTTTGCAATCTGGTGGGGCCGTCTTGCCCAATGTAATCATTGCACGTGATCATCTATATGCAGGCGCATGTCATGCCGATAGTATTTGCACTCATGCAACAATATGCATGAACAGGAAAGCAGAAAAAAAAATCTAATCGGGACACCATAGTTTTGTGAAGTTCTGCAAGATATTTTAGTGATATTTCGATAGGTTCATAAGCTCATGTGATTTTGCAACGGGACCGTAACTGTCAGTATGATGAATTTGAATTGTCCGGGGCCAAAATGCACACGTAAACTAGTTGCGCAACAAACTTCCCCGCTACTACAACTTAGTGATCTTTTGGTCAGGTGTGTGCCCATGAATGGGATCCAAGACATACACAATAATATAATCAGCGGTAGACTGTGGCTGGCTAGGACTTGGATATTTGAACGGCCAAGAAATTATCTTGCAGACACAACCATACTTTTGTTTTCGGCGTTTCTGGATATTTCGATTCAAACGAGTTATGAAGTCTTGGTGTTCTGGTAGGCCAAAACAATTTTGTGGTTTTTACAATAAATTCCGATGAGAGATCTCGTGTCGCCAAACGATGCCTGGGGTGAAGTTGCGATCTATTATAGGCTTTTTCTGTATGTTGTATAGTTTTTGCGCTTGTTTGGGTGTGACTGCCATACTCTAACGAGAGCGTCCTATAATGTGATATATCTAAAAAAAATTGAATTATTTACTAAGTTCCGAAAGAAAGGGCAATGAGATTTCTGAACGTTGGGAAAGTTGGTCCCAACTCCTTAGGCTAGCCTTTACGAATGACTTTGAAGCTTTTCATAGATGCACGGGCTTCATTGAAACTTTTAAAACTGAAACTGAAACAAAATACGTATTCTTGGGCAATGAAACCACCCAGTATTTCCAAAACCATCAGTGCTAAAATACACGCTCACTCGACTAGGATCACGTGTAACATCAGGATCTGGGCATTAACGCTTTTACGTTTTCGTATTGGTCATACGTTTTACGATTATGCGGTGGTAACACCCACTCGATTCGTAAATTTTCGTATTACGCACCCTAATGCGCAACACTGTCATTGTGATTAGACGAAACGGCCTATTTATGACATCGGGTAGCATCGCAAATTTGACTTAGCATTAACAGCACTCTTTAGTGAAATAATGTGACATTTTGAGTCACTCAGCTATATTTCTTATCCAGGAAAGTTGAGGGTCACACGTACAAATTGTTACGCATGATGCTACAGGGACTCTTTTGATCGGCAGCGACGTAGAACCGATACTACGAAATATTGTACTGTCCACTGAATTTGAAACACAAATTAATTTGGATACCCAAAATTTTGTATAATCGTACTTTTGACACCCTAAAGCGACTGAAATAAGGGCTTCATAACTTTGCTTGTTTTACCACACATACACTGGACCGTGACCACTGTAAATTGGCATTTCCATAGATTATGAGGGCGTCAAGTATGCTAGCATGAAATTCGACTGTAATGGCAACAGCTGATCATCTCTACTTCTTGTCCACTTTGTGTTGTTTTTTTCATTAGAATAATTGTTTTGTTGCGGAAACTCTCTCGGTGTCGTTTCCGAAATAACAATAATACTTTATATTATCGTCTAAAAAACGTACATAGGACCCGCTCTCAGTTCATTCAAGAAAAACATATTTCATACACCGATTCTGGACTTTGCACGATTTCGCATGTAATTTAGGTCGCCAGCTTTCGTCCTGTCAAAATAAGCGTGCCACTTTTGCATATTATGACGCTTCACCATAACTTTCTTTACTCCTCGTTTGCACACAAAGTACCATCAAGCGAGTAACAGAATGTCTGACCATCAAATTGCTACTACTGAAGTACAATCAAAAAAATCTACAAATGGTATTCTAAGTCACATGTTTGCGCCAGTTTCAGTTTGATGCCTTCCGGTTGAGCATGTTAAGTAAACTTGAATAGCACTTCTGCTTGCTTCTAGCCTGCTGTATATACAAAGTGTCTTTTGACCTGTCATCTGCATCTCGTTTATAGTTACCTACTCAGGTTTTCTATCGATATGAAGAATTCTAGGGCTGCATTGCTCAGACTTAATCCGCCAGAATGCACATCTTTTCTTGGGAATCATATCACTCGTATTTTTTGCCCCAAAGGTCATTGATCGATCCGTCAATTTGAGTCAAATTCCTTTATTCAAGTTCGTCAAAGTTTCCAGAATACATCGACAGTCTTGTTGGCTCGACGTGTTTACTTCACGAGCATGTGTAGGGAGCATGATTCATTCTGTTTCCTTGTCCAAAGTTCGTCGCTGACCAATGTCAGTCATGAATTTTGAACCTCTGTCTGTTCTTTATCTTTTCGATTTCTGAGTCGTGCGAAGTATCATCCTCTGTGCTCTATATAAACTTTACAACATCTTCTTGAGAATTCATAGTACCGGGAGATCTTTACGAATGGTGCATCTTTGTGAAGTACAGATATATTTTTTTGAAGAAACTAGCTGAAACATTTGAAAGTCACATCACTTGGTTTGATGCATATGATTTAACGGGCGAAATCGAATTTTCTTGATGCCACTATCCAGAACTCTGGCGTGTTTCTTATAAAGTCCTTGGATCATTCAACGAATTTACTAGTTTTTGGGCGATAATTCTGTGGAGACCCTCGTGAAACTCTTTTCTTTCTCTGTTTTGCCAAACAATCAGAAGTGTCTGCAGAGCCACCAATTTGCAACAATAACTTTCAGGATCTTTGGGGTTACCGGTAGTGAAATACCTCTGCACAACACTCTCCTCGCATACAAAACATCACTTTACACAGACAAAATTCTTGCTCTGAAAAAAAAAATCACAGCCTCGGAAAATATCTGATCATTCATTGCTACTGGCTGAATGGACTATTCTTCAACTGAAACCGTGGTGATGCCTGCATACTCACACAATACTGCATGTCCTTGTTTCCCCCGCATGCACGGGTGCGATGCGCGAGTCACATTGACTCGGCCTGTCTCTAATTATGAGGCCTATTATAACGCCAATTCTGATAAGTACCGCTATCAATTCTCATCTCGATCCCACTATCCAAAAGAAAGCACCACAAATAAAATGTCACTCCATTCCACTAATCTAGACGGTATCTTGCCTCTTGTTGCCAGAGGTAAAGTCAGAGACATTTACGAAGTTGACTCGAAAACGCTTTTATTTGTTGCAACCGACAGAATCTCCGCCTATGACGTGATTATGTCCAATGGGATTCCCGCCAAGGGCAAAATTCTCACACAATTGTCGGAATTCTGGTTTGATTTCTTGTCTGATGAGGTGCCGAACCACCTTGCGTTGCCTGCAGGCAGCAATGACCTCTTCAAGCACTTGCCTGCTGAGTTGTCTGAGCCCAAGTATAGAGACCAGTTGGAGGGTAGGTCTTTGCTTGTCAAAAAAATGAAGTTGATTCCGCTAGAGGTGATTGTGCGCGGCTACATCACAGGGTCTGCGTGGAAGGAGTACAAGACCACGAAAACCGTGCATGGCTTGACTATCACCCAAGACGATTTGCAAGAATCGCAAGAATTCTCACAACCAATCTTCACGCCGTCTACCAAGGCCGAGCAAGGTGATCATGACGAGAACATCAGCCCGAAGCAGGCAGAGAAGATTGTGGGAAAAGAATTGTGCCAGAGAGTGGCCGAAATCGCGATTGAATTGTACACCAAGGCTAAGAATTTCGCCAAGGAAAGAGGCATCATCATTGCCGACACAAAGTTTGAGTTTGGATTGGATGAAAACGACAACATTGTGTTGGTAGATGAGGTTTTGACACCGGACTCTTCGCGGTTTTGGAGCGCGGCCTCATACAAGATTGGTGCCGGCCAGGATTCTTACGACAAGCAATTTTTGCGTGACTGGTTGACAGCTAACAACTTGAATGGCAAAGACGGCGTTGCCATGGACGAGCTGATTGCTGCTCGTACTAAACTAAAGTATATTGAGGCGTACGAGGCGTTGACGGGCAACAAGTGGTCTGAATAAAGTATACTTTCTGAATAGTGAACAGCGTACAAGAACTGAAATTCATATGTGCAGGATAGACGCTGTAATGTGGACTTTCAAAGTCAAAATCTGTGTAGACGCAGGTAATACTCATCGTACTCCGGTGTGTTTCGTTTCTGGAGATTCATGCGCTCGAACTCATCTGTGATACGTTTCCGTGGACCAAACTCTGTGCGTGCGGCGGAGTATTCGGAATCGTGATTCCACGTCTTGAGCGGTTGCCGTGATTGTTGTGGCACGTTACTATAGTTGGGAATGGCCGGGTGATTTGCGACCTGATGCTGGTATTTATGCTGGACGTGTTGTTGTGTTTGGTTCTGGTATGCAATATGTTGAGTTTGATGCTGGTATAATTGTTGAGGCGACTCGTCAATTAGTTCCCGAGGCCCTTTAGGCTTGCTGGGTGAATGTGCACGGGTATTATAGTCAAGCGATGTTACCGAGGAATCGGATTTTTTTCGGCGAAGCTCGCCGTCGCTGTTTGAATAAGCTTTTTTCCGAAGAATTTCATTGAGTCGAGCTTGTACTTCCTGCTCGACAACCTGCTTGAATTCTCTTTGGTAGTAGAGACGCATTTCCTTGCCCTCCTGGTCCATGGCTCTCTTACGCGCCTCGAAATCCTCCATTAATTCGTTTTCCAAGTCTTCTCTTCGCTTTTGTAATCTCCTCTGTTCTGCAATGAGCTCATCCTCCAACTCCCTTTTCTTGGAAGTCAATTGCCGGTCAAGTTCCAATTTCTGCGCCTGAACTTTTCGTTCAAGGAGTTCTAGGGCACTTTCTCTTCTTTCAAGGCTCCTCAAAGCAGCCTCGCGTTTCTCTAGATTTTGTACTGTAGCCTCTCTGCTCTCTAGACTCTTGAGTGCAGATTCTCTCTTCTCAATATCCCTCATTGCGACTTCCCGCTTCTTGAGCTCGGCACTCTTTATCACCAACTGCTCCTGGAAAGCTTTGAGTGTCTCGTTGAGATTCTTGAGCTCCATTTCCTTACGAAACATACGCACGGATATGGAATTCAAGAGCTCGTAGCACGTAGGACGAGACTCTGGTTCTACCGTGATACTTTCACAGATGATGTTACGGAGATGTTGTGAATACACTGGCGAAATCTCGGGGAATTCCCCGCTTCGGATCCTGGCCTGAAGCTGAAGATGTGTTTTGGCTTGGAAGGGGGGGTGAAGATTGCAAAGCTCAAACAAAACACAGCCTAGCGACCACACGTCACATACAGGAGAATAAGGGTTGTCCATGAGAACCTCTGGAGACATGTAATAGGGGGTTCCCACATAGGTTTTCGCAAAATCATTTTGAGATGTTAGCATTTTGGCCAAACCAAAGTCCCCAAGCTTGATTCTCTTGTTCGGCTCCATGATAAAGATGTTTTCGGGTTTGATGTCCCTATGAATGACCACCGTTTCGGAATCAACGGTCGGTTCGTTTTCTTTTTTCGCTCCGGAAAACAAATTCACCTTGCTCGCATCTATGCCATAATGACATCTGTGTAGGGCCAAGAGCGTCTGCACCAAGACTTCCCAAATGAACTCTTCCGGTATGCTTTCCTTGTTTCGTTTGAAGCGTGAAATGATCTTTCCCAAATCGCCGCCATCACAGTATTCTTGGTATATATGTATGGATTTTTTCTCGGAGATGTGATCATGGCGAAGATACCTAACTATATGGGGGTGGTCTAGTTCACGCAAAATTCGTAGTTCTGATATGATGTGGTTTTTCTCCTGATTGTTCATGGAAGTGTACTCGATCTCTTTCCTAACAAGAATCGCTCCGGTGTCTTTTTGTCGTACTTTCCTAACCGTGCCGAAGGAGCCTCGTCCTATTACTTCTAGCGGTTCATATTCATCGGCTATTGTAGACATATCCTGGAGAAAATGAGGTGTTTAAACACAATTGCTGCGCTTATTTCAAAGTAGTTGAAGTGGCACTTTGTTTTTGTGCATATGTCATTCTATCATTTCGTAAGTTCTAGATGTTTATAACTACGCCGAATCGGGTGATTCTGCAGGTGCGAATCCTGCAAACTCGGCCGTTACGGAAACTCGAAGCCGGGGTAGCAGCAAAAACCGTGCGAGAGAAGGATCAGGAGCCAATGCAAAGTTTAATTTTTTGTCTTGCTTTATAAATGTATGCAATATTTCACTTTTGCCGCGCCCGTCTGATTCCCTGAGTGCGCCAACATCAGCTGTTGTTTTCACGAACTGGGGCCAAGTTGAATGATCAAGTCTTGAGATGTCCTTAAGTGTACTGGAAATTTTATGGGTTTGCCCATTTTGTGGTCAACGTAACACTTGTCACAAACTGTAAGGAGGTTCTTTTGCTTATCCCGCCGTCGCAAAAATTGCCGGTCAATAAATGAAATGAACATGCTTGAATTGTTTTCATTTTTCACATGTGACGATCCCGAAATCTTTGGCCCGAACTCGTAATGATTGCTCGCGTTCCTAGATTCTCGGCACGACCAAGGCTTTAAAATGAAGTCAGGGCCGATTTTCCACTCCTTAAGATCGCCCTTGATCGATCTTGTGGGTGACGGAGGCTAGGAGCGCCATTTCCGCGCGATGGAAATATCGAGATGCAGCTGTCACAACTTGCTTCATCTTGGTCAAATATCTTGTAGAATGTGTGTATAGGCAGAACTTATAAATCTGGTTCAAGGCGTACATTGGATGATCTGTCTACTTCGTTTGACCATTCACATAAACCAAATTGGGTATCATGATGCTAGTGGGATGTACAAACTGTCCCAATTCAAATGTTCTAGGAAGTTAATCCGCATCTGTTTGGCCTTCGCCGCTCTTACAAGGATACCAAGGTATATGTAACCGATCCTCGCTAATTGGAGGAGTCAGGCACGATTGTTGCTTGGTTTTAAAGTATTTTCTGCTTTAAAGAAGTAACAGAACATATTGAAAGACAGTCAATGTTAAAGAATACCTAAAGGGGACATAGCTAGAAAGTTCTTATTCTGGATAAATTCGCGTTTGAGCGGGCTTCTTTATATCTCATAAAAAAAGCTTCATAGCAAAGCAGAGCGAGTCCTTGGACTTATGAATTCAAAAAAGAATGACTCCGGCGTGATTCGAACACGCGCATCTTACGATAACAGAACTTGAGTCTGCCGCCTTAGACCGCTCGGCCACAGAGCCTTGTTGATGTTATGTTGCATAAACTATGCAGGTCGCTGACCGAGACAGGTCGTCGGGCTGACGACGTACGAATGCCCAATGTTTATAGTTGGTTCAGCTGTATGGAGACGAACAGCCTACGTCCAACTTTGTGTATTAAAAGTGTTATCCTCCCAAGCGCTCACGGGCGCGGAGACGTCGTCCTTATATAGACCTACTGGGACCGGGTAACCGGGCGCGCGCTCGGGCGACTGCGCCACGAGCGCCTGCACATAGTGCTGCATGGAACATCATGGAATATCCGGTCTTCGGGCGCTGCGCTGACGTGGCACCTACTGGTAGTGTCCTTACCGAACACCGGGACCTTTCTCCAACATGTTACAACGTATTTTCCCCGTTGATACTAAAGGGACTGTGGATCTGGATCGTCAGAATGTATCTGGATGTTGGCTCGGGATCTTCTCGGGAAGTATAGCAATTACCTTTTGGTACTTCGGTCTTAAGCCGGTATGGGAGATCGGGATTGGCGTCCGACTCAGTGCTAAGCTTGTTTGCTAGTTTTAGTAAGAGTAACGTGTATTAGCTCTGGTAGAGTGAGCCTTATGAATTTGGCTCTAGATTAGCTTGTCCTTCTTTCAAATCTCCAGGACTAGATTCTAAATACTTCAACCTCTCTCAGCGCGATCCTGCATAAGGTCATGAACCTTTATGCAGAACTGTTGCGCATATTCCTCGCAGATAGTCATAGTATGAGCTAGGCCAATCTGGGAATATCTATGACAGATGTCAAAGATTTTTCCAGGTTGGCCCAGTCTATGCTATGACTGACATGAAATGAATATGGGTACCTGACAACGGTCAACCTGTTATGATTTGTTTTTTTGAAAAAAAAAAGAAAAATAAAAAAAGAAAGATAGAAGAGGAGTCCTAGTTTTTATAGTGGGATCATCTGAGTAGTGACGATCAGCTCACGTCCAACTTTAAACGTGATATCCTCTCAGGCGCTCTCGGGTGCAACAAAGTAAAAAAAAATGGGACGTCATCCTTATATAAACCTACTGTGGCCGGGTAACCGGTTCGTCGTTGCTGCGCCACGAGCGCCTTTCCGTGGAACACCATGGAATGTCCCATATTCGGACCATGCGCTTAAGCAGCACCTACTGGTAGTGCCCTTACCAGACGCCTGGTCTCTCCAACAAGAAAGAAAATAGCATATCTTGTTGTTCGAACTTGGCTTTATGAAAATTCCACTTAGAAGTTTCTGGGCCCGCGGCGTCCTGTTTATACGATTTGTTTCTTTTAAAAAAAGTCTTGTTTAAAAAAGTTCTTGTCGCGTTTGGTGTTACGGGCAAGATGTTCACACAAATTACACCTGCAAAGCCGCGATTCGATTCCCGGTTACACTGAAAATGGAAATAAGGAGGAGAGGCCGAAGACAGATTTGGTATCGCCAAACGATGCCCGGGGTGATGTTGCGATCTATTGAGGACTTTTCCATATCTTGTGTAGTTTTTGCGATTGTTGGGGTGTTCGAGGTCACACACTAATGAGAGCGTCCTGTGATGTGATAAATCTTGTTTTTTTATGCTTGATACATCTGATTAAGGACTGGGAGCCAGAATTGCTTACCTAGCTCTCCACAAAACTATACATGAGTATATATACTAGCCCCTAGTCAGGTTTTGAAAAAAACTTCTAGTATTTAGCTCTTTGATTTGAAAAAAAAAAGCTGTAACCGCGGTTTCTTGTTAGTACGATTTTGTAAGGTGTTTCATTTAGGCAAGTACTGTGTGCTTGCCAAGCAATGCACCTATTGTTAAGGCCAGCGTGGCTGGCCACATATGAACAATGGAAAGGCAGACTCCATTGTCTGCCTTGACTATAGAAATGTTGGCCTTCCACCAAGTGGATTAGGGAGTCAGACTGGTTTTACTAGATGATCTACACAATAAACATTAGTTAGTCAGACACTCAGAACCTGACAGATTTGTCTTTTTTAAAGAAGAAACCTGCGGTTATGCATCATTTAGAAGGATGTGATCTCGGTATCAATTTGTGATTTATTCCAGACTAATTTTAGAAAACTACTTTTAGATTTCTTTACAGTATGTGCGTGTGAGAATAAAGTTATTTTTTGCTAAATGAACTGTTCAAGACCATCACTTTGTCGTTGAAATTGATGCAATAGCGCTCTCATGATGAGTCGTATACGTGAGGGGTGCTGCTCTCTTTATTTGACGAAGCTGGCTAGGGTTTTATGTGTAATAATGTATAGCTTTGCGGATTTCTGGCTCCGAGTTCTTAACCAGAAGTATAAAAAAAACGAGAATGAATACATTTTGACCACGCCGATTATTCTGAAACGCGCCGAGTTTGCTCTTTGGTCACGTATTTTTAAAAGGGGTGTGTCGCATAAATTTCAGATTGTGACCCACACGTCGAAAATCCTGAGGTTTGCCGGTAAGCAATCTTGTGTGGCGCATATGCAACTTCACGGACCTTCTCGATCCGTTTAACCGGTGAGCTACGACTCGCCCCTCCATCCATTTCGACGATAAATTCACCTTCAGCCTAGTAATGTGGATATAATTCTGACCACTTTGCTCTAAAAAAACCCCAAAACATGCTTCCTTTCTCGGATTTACAACAACTGCATTGGTGTTGTTTTGCCTTCTGAAAAGATGGGCCGGGTAATTCCTGTCTGTGTATATATGCATTCTCGAGAAAAATCGCGCAATTTTTCCTATATAAGGAGGGGCCCGCACAGCTTTTCTTCTTCTTTTTTTTTCCCTAAGTCTAGCGCTCCCATTCATTTGGTCCAGTGTTTTGCCATGAATACTGAAGGCTTCCTAGCTCTGCTAGCAGTGTTCACCTAGTTCCCTGATCTCAGGTTTCCAGGCGGTGGGGAGTTGATCCCAAAGCATGACCAAAACAAATAAATTCAAGGCGCTACCAATTGCAAGGGTTATTAGCTGAGTCATGTTTACAAATTTAAAGGGGTTCGCAGCTACGGCTGCACCCTATACCAAATGATGTCTTCATCAACGAAACAAATTCCGACCGAATTTCAAAATAAGAGTCAAATCAAAGATGTTTCACACATCGAATACAAATTACAACCGAATTTCAAAATACAGGTTATATAAATCCAAATTCCACACTAGCTTCCATCCTATATAGAGTTTTTAATTTATTTTTTCTCTCAAACTTCTGCCTGTAATAACTAGTTCTAGTTTGTATAGGAATGGCCATATATCCATGGCACAAGGCTCTATCACCTGGAGCGTTCTTACTCGACGCGTGGTCTCTTTAGATGGTTCAGGTTGTTATTCGTAACACAAATCCCAAGAAATAGAGTGCGTACCCGATGATCGTCGTCATCTCAAGAATCGTGCCAGTCTGTTTTTCGCAAGTCCTTGTGGGTACCTTTGTCTTTTGTTTTGTAGATCTGATATAAGACTGGGAGCCAGGATTGTATACGTAGCTCTCCACAACACTATTTGTATGTAATATGGAACTCTAGCCACCTTCGCTACGATGCAGCTTGATGTCTCGTATTGGCCTCATGCGACGACCACCCAATCAATATCGTTGAATCATTTACCAAATCACAGAAACACAATATTGTGTTCAAGTCTTTCATATTTTGGATTTGTGTCAATTCTTTTCAACGACCAGAGTATTGTCAGATTCTTATCAATATTTAAAATATGGGAGTGATCATAGCGTTTTTGTTTTTGTGCGAAGCGACTCAATTGCTTTTAATTATTCAATTACGATCCTGTCATTTTCGGAGCGTGTGGCTAATCAATGTTTATTGTGAACTAAACAGGTGAGTTAAACGCTGCGTGGTTCGTACCATTGCAGCCTAAATGTAATACCTTACGGATTTTTAATCTAAAGATCGGCGACGCTATGCAAAATAAACTCACCAACGCGGCTATGATGGAGGCAACCATATACTTCCAAGACTCGGATTCTGAAGGCCCGTTAGGTTTTACGGAAATTTATTCAAGAATGAGAAATGTAATGTCTGAAGTCGTACGCGAGAAGCGACGAAAAGGGGGCAGTTAAAAGAATGCGCCTTTAAACTGGTGCCGTAGGCTTCCTAGTAGCATCATGCATGTACAGAATTTGACACATTCAAGCCCCTGCATGGTTAAAACAAAAAATCAGACCTAACGTGAGTATGCACTAGACGAAAAAAAAGAATAAATTGTGTTCAGCGTAGTAAGAACCAGTGTTATATCGTACAGTCTGAACACGACGTACATGTCATATATCCGATGAGAGGGCCATCATATCGGATACGGATACACAATTCTATAGGAGGTGTACGCAAGTACGATAGAATATTAAAGTCGTTTTCTTTAAATGTTTTGCGGATGAGTCGGCATCATCTTGAAGAACGCCAGAAATATAAGCAATTAAAAGTTTATTCTCTAATCTTCTTCGCAGTCTGAGAAGTTGTATTGAAAAATAGACCTCGCGAGAGCTTGTCAACCTAAATACGAAAAGACCCACAGCAGCCGCTTCTCCGCGTTCGCTTGCCCTCACTTCGTCACATGAATCAACATCCATCTCTCGTCCATCTCATCCAGCTCGTCTAGCCCCTCCCTGCCGTCAGAGCTTAAGAGAGTTCCTTAGAGCCCAAAAATAATTCTCTATACTTGAGAAACATCAACATCTTTATCGCTCCCTGGAGCATTCGGCTTCTTTTGTTTTGTAACAACGTCCTTTATGGGAAGAACAGCGACTCGGCGTGCACGGGCATAGCTGGTATGGCTAAGTAATCTTTTGCCAAACCATAAACAACGGGATATGTGACTTTATGGGCTTACTAGAACTCGATAACTTTCTTATAGCGCCCTTCTCCTTTCAAAGGAAGTTAAAACTCAACCTCGTTCCCGTCAGCGATATACAGTTTATTGTCACCACATTCAAACCTCTGCAAATCGGACCCCTCCCTAAGTCGGACCCTTGCGCGTACCCTTAGCCGGGCGGAAAAAAAAGAAACTTTCGTGCCCCTCTCGAAAACTTTCGAAAATTTGGAAAAAATCGATCTGGTGGGGGTTTGATCAAATTTGTCTTTTGTAGAAAATGATAGGCATAAAAACCGTTCATATCCATACTAGCTCATTCTAGAAACACCCACAATGCACTCCCTACGGTTGCGATTGGTTGTTATGGAGGTGCCCAGACGCTACTTGGACGCAAGAATTCTCAGAAGGATTCGAGAGTATAGATTGAATAAACACACGAGAAGAACATGCATAGGTCAAACGTCCCATGCATCTTGTCCAGCAGGTAAATTGTTTCACCGTCTGAGGTCTATCATTGGCGACACACCTGGGGTGAGGCACCAGTGCCGGCAAACTGCAGCGATGTTAGCTTAGATGATAAGATAATCCCCCACACTGACAACACGTCCATTATTCGCACTTGTCACCGGGAAGTAATTAACTGATTCCACTTCAAAGGAATCGCCTCAGTCGAAGCAGGTAGAAGTGGTTGCACACGATACGAGAGACATTGTAGCACAACTACACAACACTGGTGAGTAATGTTCACGGCGGGTGGCTGGGGTTTGGCCGCCAACAATGTTGTGGAGATCGATTTGACGAATGAAGACGTTTTAGGAGACGAGTCGGTTCGAATGTCTTCATTAATGCTACTTGCTTATGTCTGTGATGGCAGCGGGAGTGAAACAACCGCACAAGCGGGGTCATCAGAAAGTGATCAAAGTTGTTTGCTCTACAGGTCGGAGTCCCTGGATCCAGATATCGACTAAGCATTTGACATATGCATTTGACCCAATTAGGTTACCTGAGTGCACCTAATTTAGAAACATTTCCCAATTTGGATTAATTAGCTTACCCAAATAGGCAACCCGGCATATACGGTTGCACCGCATTACCTAATTGAGAAAATTACCTTCACCTCTCCCGAAAAACCCCCATATGGCCCGTTAAAGATCGGTCCGACTTACAGACTTTTGACTGTAAAATTTGTCAAAGCGAAGCGCGCCTTCTCAGAAGACGATTGGGTGCTAGCCTGCAACCCATATTTGAGGCGATTGAGGGTTCGGAGGTCTGCATCTTTTCGTAGGTTGCCTTAAAGCAATGGTGAGCATCTTTGAAACGTCCTTAAAAGCAAGTAATGGCCTCGGTCGAAATCATTCATCTGTGATCTTCCGAGGATCAAGAACATCAGAGTTGAAGGTATGAAATCCGGCCACTACCAGCACTGTGCATAGGATAGTACGGATGAACTTTGTTGTAGACCTTTCGCATCTCTTGAAATAGGTATCAATTAAACACTTTGAGATCGATCTCTAGTTTGTTCAAAACATTGTCAATATAAGGCAGACTTGAAAAAATTGCTCGATTGAGGGAATGAAGCTGAATTATTCCCCTACGCAAGTTGGGTACAGCAGGAGTGTCATCGTCGATAGTGCCAGCTGGTGATCCAAGATTTGACGAAGAGCAAACTCCTCTAGCATCAAGAACAGTATTTTCAAGTGACACCACGTCACAATGAGGCGTCATCCAGCGAGTGCAGAAGCTGTGCCTGAGACATTTCCAGTTAACGTGGGGCGATCATCATGCTCTATTCGAAAAGGGGATGATATTTACAACCCACACTTCCACCCCCACCGAAGAATCAAAATCGCCTAACACCAACCCTGTAAGTAAAATTGTACTTTGATACAGACGAAAACGAACACTCATGGTTTCGTATTTTCGTCTGTACGATTTCAAACCCCACCGTTTTCGTACTTTCGCACAGCCCCGAAGACGACGATAGGAAAAGTTCGCAACACTGGTCAAAAAAGCGCCTAAATCAGGCTGTTTAAGGAAGCATTCCGTGTTGAAGCCATTCCTTAGTGTGGCTCTGGAAAAATGTTCACACTATGAAATGGCTCAAATTTCTTTTTCATCAACTTAGAGTAACACTTCAACAAAAGACGTGGCCAAGGGTCCGTATTCCCCGTTGAAACAGGGGGGAATGGAGCGACGAAACTTTTGAAACGGGGCGAAGAAATGCATGGTAATATGCAGGTCACAACAAACACATGTCAACTGACGTACATGACAAGGCCAGAAAAAGGTTTGATAATGTACACTAAATCCTACGTTCTGAATATTATGAAGTGAGCTTAGAGACACGACGCGTTTTAAACCCGCGAATAGCAACACTCGAGCAGTTGGCGAAAAAAAAAACACACAAAGCATATGTATTTCATTGACATACGCCAATCCCGCCCTTAATTCCGCCCATCGTGAGTGTCAAACGAATGCAGGATTGGAGAAAAAAAAAACGCGACTCAGACCCCTGCCGAAACGCTAGATTTCCTAATCAGGCAAGAGGTTTTGTCGCGACGCCAGCCATCTCCATTACTCAGAAAAACACACCATGATTGTTTCATAGAACATACGTTAATCCTTTGCTTCAATCTTACCCAAGTCATTCCTTTTACGATTCAATAGATCAATTCCTACCCTAGTCATTCTTTTCTGTCAGGAACATTCCCAGATCACAATCGCCAATTAACATTTCTTTTTGTGACCACTATAACTTCCATTTCCGGCAGCCACGTCACATCAAATATTTTCACATCAGATTGAGCGCAAATAGGTATCCTAAAGCATTTGATCAGACATTATACACTCATTGAGTAATAATCCAGACATTAAAATCAAGCCATTTTCAACTGGTTTGACACCCAACTATATCTTGCATCAATAGCGCCGCAATTAGACTGAACGAAACTCCACACAAAACACAACCATGTTCCCCGAAAACTTGTTAGAGTTTGAGGAGTCTCTAGCTGAGATGCTGGTGACACATAACTGCATCATGTTGAACAACTTGGATCTTAAAGCCGATCTTAACAGATTCTCAGTCGCATCAACGGAAAGTGTGGAATCTGAGGCAGAAATCGGCACGCTTTTTGCGCAGTATGACTACAAATCCGATGAGGTCACCTTATGCCCTAGCTGCCAGGCGCATATTTGCGAAAGCAGGGAATCTTGCTGCTTGTCGTTTGTTGAAACTTTGTCACAGCCGTGCTTATCCACCTTAGAAATGAACTTTTGGCAGTCTTTTCTAGAAAACCCATACAAAACGCTTTTGGCGCTTCCACACTACTCGAGAGTGGCTTTTTTCCAGAAAGATGTTCCATTGCAGTTACGCCCAGTGGTATGGCAAAAGTTGATTTTGGTGAATCAAAGAAATCTTACCGGCATTCCAGATGAGGCCAAGGTGCTCTTCAAGAACTTCCAACACTCGTACGACAAAGACGTGTCCAGTCAAATCAAAAAGGATGTGAGCCGTACTTTCCCGCATATGCGGTTTTTCGACGAGCAAACCACAGTACATGGCTTGCTCACGATATTGAACGTGTATGCAAACTATGACTTGGACCTCGGGTATTGCCAAGGTCTCCTTTTCCTCGTGGGCACTTTGTATTACCAATTGAGGGATCAGGAAGCGACGTTCCACTCTCTATGCAAAATCATGGAGTGTGAGCCCGAATTACGCGCGATTTTTGTTCCATCAACGATGTCTAGCATGTTGCAAAAGTGGTATGACGAGTTTTTGGCGATTCTTACCGCTGTGGACGGCGAGCTTGCGGCACATCTCACATCAATCTGCGACTGCAAAGTGTTTTTGTATCAATGGTGGCTCTCTGTCACTCTTATTCATGCACCAGACTTCACTGTCAACAATCGGATTGTGGATTTCTGCCTCGTCGAAGGCTGGAAAACGGGCGTTTTCAAGATCTCAATGGGATTGCTTCTTTGTAATCGCCCGATACTCATGTCTTTCAGTAGCGGTGATGAGGAGGTGGTGTACCAGCACTTGTTGAACGAGTCCAAATGGGGAAATATCATCAATGACGCCACCGCGTTTTTCGGCGATATGCTTTTTTCAATGGATGAGTCGTTGTTCATTGAGCCCGTGAACGATATCGTGCCGCAGACGATGGTGACGTCCGGGAAAAAGCATTCACGCAAGATAACTGGGTCTTCGGTGTTTGGCATGTTGAAGAATTTGGCCGTTTCTGCGAGCAGCTCACCGAGCGAAGAAACTGTACACTTACCATCATCGCCTTCAAGCACAGACAGCCTTGAGCCACACAACAATAAGTCACTGTCGTCGTTGTTTTCGCCCGAAAAGTACTCCGAGTCGGTCTATTCAAACTCCACAAGTTTGTCTTGGGACGGGCACCTGAAGTCCGAAAGTAAGGCGCTCTTCAGTGACAATAGCAGGACAATGGAGGATATAACTTCTGAAAACGAAGCCCTCAAATTGTTGTTGAAGAGGGCGTACACGGACTTGCACGACGAGGCGCTCAGGCGTGACATCAGCCATGCCATTGGGGTATGAACTAACTTTTATAACAGCCTTAGCAAAAAACAAGATAGAAGAGAATGAACTTCACGGCATAGAATTGGGTTTGCAAGAAGTTTTTCGACTCGTCACTCTTGAAACGGTAACGCTGGAGTGTATTTTAAAGAGACGCGTGAGCACCAGAGCAGCCCAGACTAAAATCTTTCACATGAAAAAGATGATTTATCAAACACATTCTTGTTAAACTCGTAGTGTTTATCAATGTCAAATTGACACGTAGATACTCATAATATCACACGATTGAGAGCAGTTTTTTGAGCTTATCTTTGGCATAAGAGGGAGTTTTCGCAGCCAGATCGACTGTTGCCTCTGGGTCGTGTGTGGCCGGGTAACCCGCACCACGAGCGAAGCTCACGGTTTTTTCGAAGCAGACTACACCATATTCATCTAATCTGCAACCAGTGGTTTTTGCCTATTTTTTTGCATCAATTCGTATGTATCCAATCAGACGTGGCATAATGAGAGGCCGTGTTGAAAACCAGCTCGAGTGATCTCAGTTTGGTCACGAAGTCAGCGAGGTTTAGAGGGTCCCCTGAGAGGCTAGCAAGTGCCACGAGAGCAACATGAAGAGCCATGGAATAGGCCTATTTCATCATGATATGGCCGCAATATCTCGAGATAGAGGACCATATCACTGTAACTCACATACCTTACAAGAAAGCGAACTTCAATCGCCGCAAAACCGCTGCATATCTGGCCCTTTCATAATCCGTACTAACGAGTCAAGGAACCAAGACCGACACAGACTACTGATTAGATCTGCCGCCGGCCACTACCCAGTACAGGCATAACACGTGTAATTACCGCACCGCACGCTCCACAGTGACTTCGCACCAGGCCAGCCCCGAGGGCACACCACCAGCCGACGCCGAACAACCCACCCTCGCACAGCTTTTGCAGGAAAAACCGCTACAGCCGCTGAGCATCCTCATCCACGAGCCCAGTGTCAAAGAAAGCGCGCAATACGTGCTGATAGTGCTTAACCAGCTCCTGCTCCTTCTAGCCACCGCGTCCGACGCCTCCTGGCAACTGCATCACCGCCAGATCAGGTACATTCTTAGCACCGAGAGAAAGCACCACCTTGTGCACTCGTTTTTCTACAGCAAGCTCGTTGCCACTGTAGAGGACCAATTTGCCGCCGCCCCTGAGCTCCTGCCGCTTGACCGCATTTTCGAGGCCGAGCTCGCTTCGCTAGCACGTGACTGCACTTTTCTCGAGTTCTTTCTTTCAGAGCTCGCTGCCTATTTCGGACCTCGCGCTACTACCGCCGTCTTCCGTGTTCTTGACCGTTACACCGTCGACCCAGTTCTTGCGTTCACGTTTGTGCTGCGTCTCGCCGACCCCGACTCTCCGCAAGTCAAACTCTTTTTCGAGGAGTCTGCACATAAGGTCCCGGCTTTAGTCATCGAGAGAACCACCACCACCGACCGTTCGTGGTGCCACGTGCTTCTTGACTGTATCCTTCGTTCACCAACTTACCCGTTTTTGCACAAGCTCCTGACCATCGGCCAGTTCAACGCGTTTGACCTGACGATCCCTCCCGTGCAAACGTTTTTCCGCAGTATCTTGAAAATGTCATTCAAACAGCTTTTGGCTGAAATCGGGCCCGAGAACTTGTTGCCCGAGAAACTTCTCCCTTCGTTGCTCCAAATCAAGCCCGAGGACGCCGATGAAAGTATCGCGCTTATCTTAGCCGAGGTGCTTATTCCAGGCTCACAAGGCCTCACTACCACCAACGGCGGAGTCACTGCTTTGACGTTCGTGAACAATTTGCCCGAGGCCAACGCCAAGGGGGCACAATTACAGGCGTGCCTAAAGACAATTGAGCAGAACAAGAGCCTTCTGTTGAACTGGTTTTCTATTTTCGCCAAGGTGAAGGACCATCTTCACGATGCCCAGCGCCGCAACAGCCAGCCGTCCGTGGCTAGCATCACCCAGCTTTTTTCGGCGCTCGACTACAAGCAGGGGCTTCTTGACATTGTCTTGACATGTGACTGGTGGTTTGAAAAGACTCTTTTGTTCATGTTGCAGCTGATGTACACGAAACCGGGTGCATTTGACATCTTTCACTCGCAGAATCTCACGCTCTGCTATGCCGACGAGACCACGAGCGAAAAAGAACTTTTGAAGTTTGTCAATATCGCGCGGCTCGAGGTACAGGTGATGGCAAAGATCGTGGCGCAGACACCGCAACAGACGCAGGCGCAGACCGAGGGCGACCGTAAGCTTGACACCTGGCTCACGCAGTTTTTCGAGTTGCATTGCCGCACAGAGCCGCATCACGTGATCGCCGGATTGTTGGCGGTGCCTGAAAAAAACGGCTTTGTGCTTGACCGCATCGACAAGTTATTTGCATTTATGCTAGACCGCCCATTTGTCAACGAGAATGTGGCGCAGTTGGGCCGCGTGATTTCCAAGTTCAAGGAGCACGATCCACTGTTGGCCACGCTGAAGTTGATTGAGTATTACATGACGTACTCCTCACCCGAGGCGCTTCAAAAAGTCGTGCAGGTAGCCACTACTTTCGACTTGTTTGACAGCTTGACTGCAAAGGCAAAGGCTTTGGCGTATAGCTTGTACTTGGCGCTTGTCATGGAGGCGTCGACTTTTGCGCAAGATGCGGCTAGCTTTGCTGATGGTTTGAAAGCCGTTCTTGAAAAAGACGCACGTGACGCGAAATTTAAACCGGCCGTGTTTCAGGCATTGATCGATATTTTGGAGGCCCGCACGGCGCAGGACTTTGAGGCAGACCACCCGGCGGCACCAGGCCCGCAGACGCTGCAAACACCGCCGTTACCTGCCCCAAAATCATTGAGAGTCAGTGTCGTTTTCGTGTTGTTGGAGGCGTTGAAAGGCTCACAGGGCCTTGTGGACCCGGAGCGGCTCAAGAACTTACAATTGTCGTTGTTGACGACGTATCCGCGACTTATCAATTTTGGCGTTGGTCACGATGCGGCGATAATCAAAAATGAGGAGACTTACGGCAACATGTTCCCCTCTCAGGTGGAACAGGAGATGAAGGATTACTACTCTAAGATGTACACCAAGGAGAGGGACATCAAGGAGATTGTGGAGATGCTTGGCAAGATGAAGAACAGCGCCGTGCCGCACGAACAAGATGTGTTTGCATGCATGATCCACTCACTCATTGATGAGTATAGATTTTTCCCCGACTACCCGTTGACCGCGTTGGCCACTACGTCGCTTTTTTTTGGCGCGCTCTTGCAAAAGGACTTGGTACAGGGCACCACGCTCACTGTCGCCTTGAACTTCATCTGGGAGTCATGTAACCAGCCGCAGGACTCGCACTTGTTCAAGTTTGCCGTGCAGTCTTTGTACAACTTCAAACTGAGATTGCATGAGTACCCGATGTACTGCAAACACTTGCTTAAATGCCAGACGCTCCCTGCGCATGCAAAAATGTTTCAGATTGTCAAGGACGCCTCGAATGGCATCCCATGCCCGGAGTCGAATGCCACGCCATCGGCATCGACGCCAGAGAATACGCAGACACAAAGACAGGAATCAGTTGCGGTTGTCTACAACTCGATTGCTGCCGTGAAAAAGACTGTTGGTTTTGCGGCGCAAGTCGACCCGGACGAGTCTGTATCGGACAAGTTGTTGTTTTTTGTGAACAACATGACCGCAGATAACATGTTGACAAAATTGGCTGAGGTAAAGGGTTTGTTCGCCGAGCGTTACTTCTCCTGGTTTGCGCAATACTTGGTGACGGAACGGGCTCGGACTGAGCCAAATAATCACGCGTTATACACCAGTTTGGTGTTTGCATTGGACAACCCAATCTTCTACGAGTACGTTTTGAATATCACACTTTTTGAAGTGGGCAAGTTGCTCAAAAACTTCAGAGATACGTCCTCGGAGAGACAGCACCTAAAGAACCTTGGTGCGTGGCTTGGCAAAATAACTTTGGCTAATGACCGGCCGTTGAAGAGAGACCAGGTCGCGCTTAAATACTTGCTCGTGGAGTCCTTCGACTTCAAAACTCTCCACGTTGTGATACCTTTCGTGTGCAAGATCTTGGAACAAGCCAGCCACTCGCGCGTGTTCAGGTGCCCAAACCCATGGGTATTAGGTGTGATGAAGGTTTTGGTTGAGCTTTATGAGTGTGCCGATTTGAAGCTCAACCTCAAGTTTGAGATTGAGGTGTTGTTGAATGCGTTTGATATGAAGATCAAGGACATCGAGGCGTCGACCTTGATTCGCACCCACAATCCGAAGCCCGAGGCTTTGGCGGCCATGTTTGGTATGAGAACTGATGCCGGCGGCCACATCAACCTCGCTGCGTTATCGATTGAAGGGCCAGACCAAACTTTGCAGATGCAGCAACATTTGCAGCAGCAGGCAGCCATTATCCAGCAGCAACAGCAGCAACAGCAACAGCAGCAACAGCAACACTTGTCACAATTGCAGCATCTCCAGCAGATTAGACAGATGGACGAGCACGCGCCACCCTCGTCTGTGGCGAATCAGTTGGATGCTTCGTTCAGCACCTTGGTGGGGACCACGATCTTCACGCAGAACCCGAACTTGAGACGCGCGTTCCAGGCGTCGCTTGCACGCGCAGTAAGAGAGTGTGCTGTGCCTATTTTGAGTAGGGTGTCCGAAGCCGTGTTATCCACGACAGAAGCTTTGGTGAGAAAAGACTTTGCCACCGAAGCCGACGCCGGTAAATTCCGCAAAAGTTACCAGATAATGGCACAGCAGTTAGCCCACAGTATGGTGGTATGCAGCGGGCGCAAGATCTTAAGCGAGACGGTGGAGGCAACGATGTTACAGTTGCTTGGCAACCAGATCAACGCCAATGAGCTTCCTTTGTTGGAACTCAGCTCCGCGATTCAGAGCAACGTGCATTTGTGTGTTGAAATTGTCGAGAACTTGGCCGCTAGCAATATCAGTGAGTTGATTGAGGAACGTATGCGCCTGCAAGTGGCTGTACGCGAGCGTCATGCGCCAAACGAGCCATTTCTCGATGAAAGCGCTTCGCCCTATGCACTCCAGTTACCTCCTCCACTTGGTTTGAAGCCCAACGGGCTCCACGATGCGCAGTTGAACATCTACACAGGCTTCGGTACAAACTCGATGATTATCCGTGCCGACCAGACCCAACTTGCTGCTACGGCCAACGTGAAGGTCAGCCCTGTGGTGCAACCTTTGCAGCCGGTGCCACAGCATGTGCAGCAACGCGTGCCGCAACAGGCCGCGCCTCCTACTTTCACTGCTGAACAGGGCGAGCTTCACGATGTTTCACAAGGCGTACAGCTTCGATCGCAGGATGCGCTTGACGGTGTCATGCACAATCCGCAGCTTACGCCGCAGCAGAATCCTGCGACAGTGTTACAAGAAGACAATTCTGCCGATCAGCTATTCAGCGTTGTCACGCAGATGTGCGACAAGGCAATCCAGACTCTTGCTGGATTAAAGGAGACCGCATTGGCGGAGTTACCTGCCGATCACCCAATCTTGCAGACCCTCTCCCAGGCGTTGGCGCTCTGCCAGGCAAATGCGGTCAAGTATCCAGAGCTTCTTTTGAAGGTGGCGCAGTACGCTGTCAACTGCTTGTTCACGCAAGTGCATGAGAACCCTATGAGCAACGAGATATATGTGGTGATTCTCGATAAACTCTGCGAGTGCTCGCCCTCGACCGCGAAGGATGTCACATGGTGGATGGTGCACTCGCTGGACCAGCGCAAGTTCAACATGCCGGTCATCTTCTCGCTTTTGAAAGTGCAACTTGTGACGCCACTCAAGCTTGACAGCTCGATCGGTAAGCTCATCGCCGAAAGCAACAGTGCTGTGCTTGTCAAGTTTGCTGCCAGCTTACTTTTGAACGTTTTCAGCGCAGAGTGTGCGCGTCCTATTGCATTGCGCTCGGAGTTCGCGTGTACTTTAGACGCCTTGTTGAAATACACTCCGGAGGGCTCCGAAGAGCACACTAAGGCCGCGGCCATGCGTGATGACTTGTTCAAGTTGTTGAACGAATCAAACATTCCGCTCTCCGCGCCTTCAGAGCCGAAAGAAGGGGACGGGTTTGTGCAGATGGGCTATATATTTGTGGAATGGGTCAAGTTGGTTGGTCATAGCGAGAACAGCATCGCATTGCAAAATGCATTTATCGACCGCTTGTTCCATTGCGGTATTTTAACCGAGCCTGAGAAGTTTCAGACTTTCTTCAGGGCTGCCACGGAAATCAGTACTACAGCGTTCGTCACCGAGCACGAAATCAGAAGTCGCACACAGCGTGAGGTGTTGTTATCGGTGGACTGTTTGGCACTTTTGATCTCACGCATCCTTCTCAAGTTTAGTAAGAACAATGTTAAGGACGCTACAGAGTACATGAAGATAATCTTTGGCATTGTTGTGCTTGTGCTTGTCAACGAACACGAGAGCTCCAAGTCCACGTGGAATGAAAGAGCGTATTTCAAGCTTTTCTCGTCGCTTATGTGCAGCTGGAGCGACGCGTCAACTCTCGATGCGAGCGCAACAAAACACTTGGACGTTTCATTCTACTCGGCCATGGGCGATGCGCTCAACTCAGTGCAGCCGATTATCTACCCCGGCTTTACGTTCGCGTGGATCTCATTAATTGCACACAGAATGTTTTTGCCCAAGTTGCTCGAATTGCCTGAGAAGGCTGGCTACTCTGTTGCTGTGAAGCTTTTGACTTCGCTCTTGAATTTCCAAACTGTGTACTCAAAGGACAAGCTGGTGCAACACGATGTGATACTTGTGATTTTCAAGGCGATCAATAGGATCTTTACTGCATTGGCCCACGACGAGCCCGAATTTTTAATTGAATGCCACTACCAGTTGGTTACCGCTGTGCCTGCAATTTACATACAGGTGAGAAACATCATCTTGTCAGCAATCCCTAGACATATCAATGCACCTAGCCCATTCCTGACAAAGTTGGACTGCGATAACTTGCCTTCCTGTACGGAGGTGCCGGGCATGAATTACCAACCTCTTGATGACCTATGCAAAGCAGCATTGAAGAAGCCCGTGGAAAACTATATACGGATTCCCGCGTCTGCTTTGTTACGCACAATTTACGGTGGCCTCAGATTGAATTATCCAAAGGAAGTGCCCAGTTTCGGATTTGATTCCGTCAAATTCAGTACGAAACTTATCAACGCGTTGGTCTTGCACACAGGTGCTTCTGCGGTTGAAGACAAATTTCCTAGGGACAGCCGTGGGTTCAACTCGAAATCCTCGCACACTTCATTGCTTGTGGAGCTTTTGAACCACGGCTGCACCGAGTTCAGATACCATCTCATCGATGCAGTGGCTAACCAGCTTCGCTCGCCAAACTGCCACACGCAATGGTTCATAAGTTTTGTTGTGCATATTTTCAACCACGAGACTGGATGGGCGTCGGACGAGATCCGTGAGGAGATTGAGGAGATTATTGTGAGAGTATTGCTTGAAAGACACGTGATCAACAAGCCTCACCCATGGGGCCTTTCGTTGGTTTTAACCCAGTTGCTTAGCAAGAAAGAATACCACTTTTTCAGCCGGTCGTTTGTCAAGAAATCTGCGCCAGAGGTGCGTGCCGTGTTCGAGACATTGGCCAGAGTAACGCATTCCTAAGCTTTGCGAGTCCATTGCGGGATGACCAGTCATGGCCGCAAAGGGAATTAACAGTACACCTATCATTACGCTATGCACTTCTACATACAATTAATAGAAAAAATTGGAATATTAAAAGTCTGCACCCGCGAAGCTACGACACTAGAGTCCGCCCAATGATATATTATGTCGTCTTGGGCGAAACCAGAATGTGACACACTTGCGTAGAATGCTTTTTGTTAAGTTTGTGGTCAACAACACAAACACATTTCTCTTCGAGACCAGAAACACAAAAACGCATCTTTGTCTATCCAGAGCACATAATCATCTCTATCAAGCTCTTTTCTGTGTAAACTCAACTCAGTTCATGTTTTAGTGGACACTTCTCGACTGATGGTGAGCATAGCATTCTGAGTGAACACACCACTTAGATTCTGGCGAGGACCGTAACCGTACCAAGATTTTTTTTCACGTCGCTTCTGGATCAAAAGATCACCATGAAAGAAAACGACGATATCGTGACTGAAGCCGAGGAAAAAGAAGTTTTGGGCGAAGATTCAAACAAGCCTTTTGGATAAGGCTGAAGGTCATGTCCAATTTGAAACTATTTCAATATATACTCAAAACTAAGAAAGCACCTTGTTTAATTTATAGAGGTTAACTTTTCTCGTGCTATGGATGAACTAGGAATGTAATCCTTTTTTTACCACAAGCTTTTTTGTTGCTCGATCTCTCAAATTAAGAGCTGGGAGCCAGAATTGCGTACCTAGCTAACCACAAAAGTATATCTGAATATATGTATATGTAGAACCCTAGCCAGACTCGCTACCAAGCTTTGCATTTATAGATTTGATTTGATTGTCATCGTACACTTGGTCTGTTTATCGTCAAAACGATCCACATTATGGACCGGTCATACCTTTTGATTTGGCTCTTTGTTGGGAAAATTCTAAAGAATCGATAAGTCAACGTGAAATATAACTGTGTGAATCTCTCACAGCAGGAGTTCTAAAGAGATATTTTGAATTTAGCATTTACTCATAAAAAGACCCTTTGCTCGAAAAACAATTTTCTAGGAATTCATTCATGAAAAAACGTTCTTCGAGACGAGATGGTTTTCGTGGGACTTGCCATCGTTCACGGCTTGGAATGAATAGTTTTCCGCTAAATCAGTCGATCAATGGCCGCGTACACGTGAACTCCCATTGCTGCAGAATAATAACAAATTTCTTTCCCTGGAATCACTTTGCGTAGCCAGTAGAAAACGAACTTTTGGATTTGAGTGATTCGAACTTGTTTCGAATCCAGCATTATATTTTCACTTTTAAAGCTTGTTGAAGACGTTGAAGCTCCGAGAATCGTACACGACAAGAAACTCCGAACTCAAGAAGAGTGTGTTCGAGGTATCTCATAGAAAATACAATGATAAATGCCAAAAACTATCTCGACTATCTTTTGTCTGCACCTGGGCGTCCACATGGCGAGTTTCCGCCCAAGCCATGAAAACTTCTTTTTACGCCGCACTAGAAATCCTGCTACCGTCCTTAAACCCATGCCGAGATGCAGTGCAAGATCTCTTTGCACGTAAGAATTGACGGATAAGAATTAACGGATATAAAAGCCGATTTCAATAACAGAATCCAGCAATTCTAGCAAATTTGATCGACAGTAGTGGATCGAAAGTAGTGATGGACAACAGTGACTTCAAGAGGTCGTCTCTCACATGAATCGCATTCTACAATAGACGTATACCCATTGGCAAATCCATCACAATCGAATAAACGACTTTCAAATTTTCACATCAGCCAATCCGGACATCAAAAACCGTCCAGCCTCGCGACTCTAATAGTCAATATCGAAAAAAACCTCTCGATTATTAACACTTCACAATTTAGATCTAGCATTTTCTAGCATATGCACACTAGTCAATACCAGCCTGCACACAACATGGAAGCGCCACGAGGCGCGCGGTGAACAAGACTCACGAGATTTGAGCGCTATGAGTAGGTAGCCCCAGAGCACTTATTCAGGCAAAGTATCTGGATATATCAACCCATTTAACCCGCAAAAAACCCCGCTAGCTGTTGTCAATACATCCATTAATCCAACCGACTTTTTTCCCGAATAAAAAAACTCCTACACCAGCATGTCACGCGTCAAGAGAATCGCCAAGGAGCTCGAGGAGTGCCGCCAAGACACCAGTTCCGGCGTGTCGCTCGAGTTGGTCAACGACACCGACTTGACCCACTTGGTCGGCCACTTCCAGGGCCCGCCAGGTACACCCTACGAAAAAGGTGTGTTCAAAGTGGACATCACGATCCCGAACGAGTATCCTTTTAAGCCGCCTGTGATGAGGTTCGTCACCAAGATCTACCACCCGAACATCTCGTCCGTGACCGGCGCCATTTGTTTGGACATCTTGAAGGACGCGTGGACGCCGATCTTGACGCTCAAACTGTCGTTGATCTCCTTGCAGTCGTTGTTGCAGTCGCCGGAGCCCAATGACCCGCAGGACGCCGAGGTTGCGAAACACTATATCAGCAACAAGGCCGGCTTCGAGGACACCGCTGCGTACTGGACCAAGGTATACGCGGGTGACGAGCGTGGCGCACAGCAGGCCGAATTGAGCGACTGCGCGTTGTACGGAATCGATGATGCCGTAGTAAGCCAGTTCGAGAACATGGGCTTTGCCCGCAGCACCACCATTGCCGTGTTGCGTCGTATGGGCATCAAGTCGCTCGACGGTGTTTCCAACCGCACTGAGACAGAAAATAAGGTGTTGGAGGAGTTATTGCGCGAGACAAACTAGGTGCCGGTGTGTTAGAGTGATGCAGACGTGAGTATATGTCCAGTAATGATTTCGAGTGAGGCAACGGTGATTTAGCGAAAGAGAGGGTGAGAGAGAGAAATATATGGGTCACTGCTGCTGAAGAACTCAGACTACCTTACCTAGAACAAATCACGCTGGGGCCACTAATTGCAGTCCTGAAGCCCTGAAGCCCTGAAGCCCTGAAGCCCTGAAGCCCTGAAGCCCTGAAGCCCTGAAGCCCTGAAGCCCTGAAGCCTTGAAGCCTTAATTGTCTTGCGCGGTGATATAGAGCCGAGATGCTATATACATACATAAGAGGAATGAATTTGCTTCGTATATCGGATGCTTGGAATTTCTAACCAGAATCACGCAAAAAGCGCTTCTCGGCCTTCATACGGAGGAGTGAAGGGTGATGAGCGATATACACCAAAGACAAGTTCGACATTTTCCCCCCAGAATACCAATGCAGATAGATAAATCCACACATTTGCCATACTGCGCCCATGGAATGTGTATGTGTGAAATAGCAATGTAGCATATCGAATGAGACACGAGTAACCTCGCCATGGTCAAGGTCAGTGATGTTAGTCATTGGTTTTTTGCGCGTGATATATCATATTCGCATGATAATATAATATAATCTGACTATGATATTAATATTGATATTGCCAAAAAGTATTATGCGGTCCTATAATATAGTTAATGATATAGTTAATATATTTTGCTATCCTAATGGGGCGGAGGGTTTGGCTGCTCAGGCGCCGCCAGGGCTTCTGCGGGAAAGGACAGCCAGGCAATGACGTGTCAAAGACTTGCCGATGACGTGTTCGAAGCGAGTAAAACAATAGCGTGATGATCACGTTCATTTACTGATGGTCCTACAACAACTTCGCATCATCATCTATCGTTTGATTTAGTTGCATACTAACAGACTTTTGAGATGGATGACTCGCTCGATCTAGAATTGCCTGGCTACGTTAAGCTCCGCACAATTTTATGTAAACCGGTAGTAAGTCTGTAAAGATCTGCTTCGTGAATAGCAGCATTTAATAAGCATTCGACATGGAGGGAGAACACAAGGCACTCGTAAAGGGCCCCTCTGAGTAGTATATTTCGAATTGTATGGCCTCACTCACTGGGGTGCATGAAAATCTCGGTGCACTAAATCCCCGGAGTCATCGAACTTCAGGACGAAGATGTTATGATATATTATGCGTAGTTAATATCCCACCCATAATATAATATAATTAGTCTATAATATATATTAATATCACCGAAAAGTATTATGGATAGTCATAATATCCCATGATATAGTCAATATCACCATGACTAACAACACTGGTCAAGGTGGACGTTCAAGAGCACACTCATCGTCTAGAACATAAGCACTGAGTGCCTCCAAAAAGGCGATATATTTCAACATAGTAAAATATATCCCATATTTACATTATAAATATATTGATAAATATATGAGGAGATTTTTGAAATATAATATTTTTCGCATAGTTATTGCAACACTGAGCAGAGAGAGATGGTGATGATTTGGAAATATCTATGAAACTTTTTGCTGTAATTTATGTAATTTATTCAAGAATTATACGATTTTGCCACATGCTCGATGAAAAATTTGAGGCGTGCTCTCAGCCCGTGAGGTGATAAGCGCTTATATTTCACTTTCAATAAAAAGTCTGACACACAGCCTGTGATTAAATGGGATCATTAATCATGAAACTTTTCATGAGGTGAAAAAGACTTTTCAAAGAGTCTAAGAAGGATTTCACCCTCCACGCACGAAAAACAATTGCAGAACTTTAAAGTTAACCCTCTGAAGAATCTGCCAAATAAGTTATATCTAATTACATATACGTCAGAATGCCCATAGGGGCTTGCTTTTACTCATAAGGCTTCCTTGATTATTTCGGAAACCAAACCTCATGAATCTTTTGACGTCGAAGCTTTCAATGAGCTTGTGTGGTGCTCGATTGTCTCATGGTCGCCCATAAATGCCTGGCTTTGTGCTTTCAATAATTTCAGCAAATCACGGTCTATTTTCTGCAACAGTTTTAATAATAAATAATTCGACTCTCTCAAAGGAAGTCTAAGAGGCGAACGCTCGGTGATCCAAAATTCGCTCCCTTCAGCATTCGGGCTCCCTAGGTGTCTCATATGCTTAGCCCATTCCTCAAAATCATACTCTTTCCCCGGGATATCCATGGAGTCTGCCAAGATTTGCTTGAGAAGTGACAACGAGTCCGCAATTCCAAGGGCAAGATGCATTTGCTTGACGTACCTCTCATCAATACCCGAGGTGTCTAAACTTGTGTTAGCATCCTCGAAATTCTCAATTCTACACGGATAAGCGTCATTATCGTCTACCACCTCGCGCGCGGCTTGTGAGTGGTGATGCTCTTTTTTGGTTTCCGCAGAGTACTTTTTAGCCATCAAAACACATTTGTACGTTCTCGCCTGAGACAATTTGACAGCAACTCGGTCTAGCTTATCGCAAAGATCGAAGAGCGTGTCGCCCAAATTGGAAATGAGTATTGTCATCAACGGCACGGCAGCAATTGCCCACACAACAAAGAACACGTGACCAAGCGGCTTTTTCGGGTAGAAGTCGCCGTATCCGATAGTCAAGAGACATAGGAAGCAAAAGTATATTGCGTTAAAGTAGCTCCAGCCCTCGATGAAACGGAATATGAGGGCTCCAAGGAGCCAAAACAGAATAAACACAAATACGGTGAGTCCTAAAGCCTGGTACTCCAGAGTGCGGGTCACTTTCGACCGTAGCGTACGCATCATGGCAAATGTTTCTGAAGAAGAGTTGTTTTTGTCGTTTTTTTCCAAATTCTCAATAAGTGCTATGCGTTTCCGTTCTAGATGATGCCAGAATAGACTGGGGCCTGCCGAATATAGGATCACCTGTCGTAGCACAGAAATTATAAGGCCCATGATGAGCACACCCACCAAAGAGAAGAATAACGCAAACAGTTTTGCGCCCGGAGTTAGGGGAACAATATCACCCAAGCCAATTGTGAGCATCAGCACCGTGCAGTAGTATAGGGATGTGCCGTATTTAATTCCCGGAATTAGGTTTGCCACACAAACAGTGCCCACGGCCTGCCATATACTGAAGGATATAGTATGCGACATTAGCAGGCGCTGCTTCTTGTCTAGATTAAACCTCGCACGATACTTGTTCAATTTGTAGCCTATAACGTTTATAATGAGCACGCTTGAGCACATTGCATAAATGCCGATCGTGAACACCGCGAGCCAGAATCCTTCGGATGCATCTAGTGGTGACCGGCGGAGCCTGTGGCTAACGACTAGCACTGCCGCGAGCAAGAATATTTGCGCTAGCACAAAACACGTGATTGAAACACCTTGTGCTAGAAGGTAGTGCATTCTGCCAGCAAAATTCATCAAAAGCGATATGTTTCCCACGATACCCAACACAAATGAAGCAATGTTGAGTACGATTGTAGGACGATAGTCTGGCACCGTCTTCAATGTGACAGGATTCATCCGCCAGTCCTCTAGCAAGCACACGAACGAGATAAGATTGCCCAAGGGGGCTACGCACGCGGCTATAACGGGGAAATATGCGGAAATAAATAGCCAGATCGAGAAATACTGGTCCCCCGGCTGGACATGGAGGTTACCCATTGTCCCCATCGGCACCGCGAGCGAGTGCTGCAAGATGAAATGCAGTCTGCGGTGGTCAGCACTCGTCGTGCAATTCTCAGTGCTTTCCAAGCTTTTGGACTGTTCGTCGTTTTCTAGTTTCTCGAAAATTTCGGCTGGGAAGATTGGCTGAAGCTTCTCTCTGTACTTTAGCATTGTCTCTCGGGCGAGCAGCAATGACAGGTGATGCTCCGCGGGCGTAAACATGTTCCTAGCCGACGTAATTCGTTGCCTGATTCCAATATCATAGGAAATCAGAAACAAAATGCTTATTCTTCTTTTTTGAACGATTTCTGTGTGAGACTTCTTATCTCATGCACCATGTGTTAAACAAAGTATATCCTAGTCTGCGTACATTTCATCATGAGCCCCAGTGTTGCGAACTTTTCGTACACCATCGTATCGTATAGACGAAAACGAAGGCTCAACGTATCGTACTTTCGTCTATAACAAAGTACGATATCTTACAGGGTTAGTGGGCTAATTTATCTCTTCGGTGGGTGTAGAAGTGCGGATTGCGGGAAAGGTCATTCTATGCCCTTTCGAGAATAAAGTATTGTTACCTCCCATTGATCTTGATGTTTTCGAAATCAGCTCATCGGAATGGGATTACTTGACGACTTTGAAGAAAGTTCTTTCCATCTATCACGAGCCAACTCTTCAGCTTCAGGCTTCCAAGCGAGCAACTGCTCTTTTTTTTCGTTACTGTTCATTTGACCATTCCTTACATTCAAAAGGTCTTGAAGGAACTTATTTATTTTCTTTCGGACGACTAAAAAGCGTCGAATCCGTACCTAGTTAAAGGAATATGGGAATCCTACCACAAACTCTATTCATTCTATTCTATATATGATACTGATACTGGTCGGATGTTAAGCCTTTACTTTGCTTTTGTTCTTGATCCTCGAATGAAGCTCGACTATTTCAAACGAAGAGGGTTCCCGGATAATGCCATTACTCGGGTAGAGGAGCGATTCAAAGATGCTTACCATCGCTATATGGGAGTCTACGGCAATAAGCAGAGTCGTGGCGCTTCTCATACCTCAAATAGTGGGGTGAGGACCAGAACTCAATCGTCTTCTGAGGAAGCATCCGTCAGTTTGACACTTTTGAGTGACGACGAACTGTCTGTCGCTCAGGTGAACAAAGTTGAACTATACCTTCTACGAAAAGAGATGGGCGCTACAAGAGTGTCATTGAGTTCTATCAAGCCAAGAAGGCACATACCCCGTTCTTTTTGATATGGCAAAAGATTACTTGGCCACACCAGCTACGTCCGCACCCGCCGAGTCGTTATTCTCCCGCATGAATGATGTTGTTACGTAGAAAAGAAATCGAATATCCCCGGAAATGGTGAAGTTGTTGGCGTTTCTCAAGTATAGATTATCGAGCTCGAAGGGAACTCCTTCAAGTTCTGACGGCGAGGGCGAGCTGGACGAGCTGGATGAGCTGGATGAGCTGGATGAAGAGATGGGTGGAGAAATGGATGGAGATTCATGTGATGCAGCGAGAACAAGCAAAGGCAAAAATCTGGCTGCCATGGAAATCGTGCTTAAGTTGAAAAGCTTCCGCAAGACTAATTTTACAAAAAAAACTTGCCAGACGGTCGAAAGAGATTACAAAATGAATTCGGAATAGCTTATAATTCTGGCGTTCATCGAGATTATGCCGATGCATCCCCAAAACATTGGTAAAAACACGACTTTCGTATTCCATCGTATTAAACGTACTTTCGTACACTTCGTACAGGATCGGATATCCGACATGTACGTCGTATTGGGCTGTACGATGCAATAATGTGGCAAGGTCGCAAGGTCACGTAAGTGTCTTGGGCATCGCTATAAAGGGTGTATTTTCTTTCACTCTATTTTTATTACACTAGAAAAGTATATTTAGGCTTTCACCGTTATAAATGTTATGATAAAAGGTTACTCTACCATATATCATGGCCAGCGTTCTTGGAGAATATAATTCACTTATGAGTAATAAAGATCGAGTTCGCATTCATAGGTTGGTGATGCTGAATTGTTCTTGGGACCGGGTTCACATTGTTGGTCAATTGCTATATTTGATAAAGAGATATTCTCATGTCTCATTTTCGGTGCCTTTCCACCATTGCCACATTTTTACCATCCCATAGCCTTGTGCTTCCATGGACTGTACAAAGCTCGAATCATACCTCCTTTTCATTGCGGCTACGTATGGGCCAACCACCTCGTTTGGGTATGTTCCTGAAATTGTGTTCCAACGCTGCCATCTTGATTGGATGTACACGTAAGTGCTTTCTTTCCTTTGAAATAGTTGACAATCTCCTTGTCCAACGCATCTAAGTCATCACTAATGAATTGGTTCCTTCCAAGCACAAAGAGAGACCATTTAACGAGTTCCATTATTGAATTGCTTTTTCATATGCCTTTGTGGTCGCGAAAGGTTCTAAAAGAGTTTGAACTTCTTGCTAGGACCCCCTCCTCTTGCCATCAAAATTGCATTGCAACGTATAGTCATTTTTTAGTATTTTTCCAGCGTTTCCTTGGTATGCCTGGCCAACCAGACATGGGAAGACAAAATTATTTTTTGCTGATCTGGCACCTCGTAGATTATAGAGTACTTGATTCCATGAGCACTCACACTGGCAATCGAGGTACCGGATTATACCGCTTCTTGAACATCTCGTGGATTATTATTTTTCAAACTTTATCTTCATTGAAGGCAAAATAAGTGGGGTTCGCACTCTTCCTTTATTTAAAAAACCACCAAAACTACAGAAAAAACTTGTTCTATACTTCGTGAATGAACAGCAAAGTGGAGAAAGATGGCAAGGAAGAATCTGCCACTTTCCCCCATATAACCGAACGTAAAAAGCTTGGAGCCGCTGAATTCACCACTAAAATAGCCACAACAATCTTTCTGGTCGTGAACATCTTGTTTCTGGTTGCGTGTTTCCGAGTTTGGTTCATCTATGCGTTCTGTTGAACAATGAGACCTGTTTATGAGTACCATGAATAAAGAATAAGCCTGGTATATTCTTCGGAAATAGCACCAGAAGTTATCTTGCAGGCCAAATGTCACGATTTTCAAAAAGAAAACCCGCACAATTTTCCTATTCTCGCTCAGTAGATGTGATACTCATAAACAGGTTCGAGTTTATGACCTGCCTATGTGGGCCTTTCAATTTCGCAATGAACGAAAATAACGTCAAAATACAGTATTACTCACCGCTGCTATGCTCAAAACTCTGTTAAAGCTATTTCTTTAGCTTCTTTTTTTAGCTTTTAACTTTTCTGGCGTTTTTCAGCCGCTGGCCTTCTAAACTGAAAAGTATACCACACTACCCTAGTGACGCGCCTATGTTGTTTGTTGATAACTGAGGCAAATCTATAGGTCTAAGTTTATTCCGAAAACGTTTTCATTGGTGGAGAAGAACAAGTTGAATAAACGAGAATTCCATCTGAACGGCAAAAGCTGGAAAGTGAAACAAAAAATAGTGAGTTCGAAGTTGCTTGTGCCACTGGTGCTCTGGCTTTCTGTGAGAGAAAGAAACATAATGTTGACAGCAAGGATTCAGTCGAAGATTGAAAGATGTCAATAGAAATAACACAAAAGAAAGAAAAAGAGAATGGAAACTGAGGAGCAGAAACCGAACAGTCAACTTTGTCACAACTGATATTTCTGACCATCTAGCTATCGATGGAATACCATTGACTCGGTCCAGTAGAAAAAGTGTTTTTTTCTCCTATTTTTTGTGTATGGCACCTGTATGGCAGCTAGCAGACCTGAATGTAGAGATAGGTATGGACAAAAGTCTCCATGAATACCGATAAATTTCGAGGCAGAGCAAGTGGTGTGTTTACTGACTTTGACAGACTAGAATTTTCGCAAGTGTGATCAGTTTGGTGGCCCAGCCGAGTGGAATCAGTCTAAAGCTTCTCCCCGATTGTTTTGCTTCTTCCAGGGAATAATCGCCAGTCAATCTGATTCTAGTGTAGACCGTCTTTGGGTATTTGCAGTCATGTGTTTTTCAATCAAGTGCCCAAAAGGAGCGTGATTACTTTGGTCTTCACCACATAAATAATGACAAGACTTATCGTCTTCGTCGCCTTGACGGTCCCCAATAATCACACTCGTGAAAGCTTCATAGCATAAACGTGCTTAGAGTTATACGCGTTAGCTCCCAAGAAATAAATATGCTGGAACATAATACCATACATTTACTGGTCTGCCATGTAAGAAAACTTTTGGATTTGAAATTCTTTAGGATATATAAAGGGTAAGAGTCCTACCATTTTCCCATATAATTTTTTTCCCACATCCCGTGCATTACTAGTAAGAACCGTCCAAACTTCTTATCAACTTGCGCATTTATTCTTCCCACAAAGAATCATCAAGTTTGATCCGTTTTCAAGCTTAAGCCCCATCTCGTCATTGTTTTCACCACAGATACACTCGACTCACCAAAAGATTCTGTCATGCCGGTAGTTTCTATCCCCAAGATCCCCGAGATCAGGTTTCTCGGAAACTCTTCCCTGAGCCATTGCGGAAGCTCTTCCGCTTTCAGTTTCGATGCAGACAGAACTCTGTCTGAGATGTTTATCAGAAAAGATTCGAGTTTACCATCTCTTCCCACACCACCATCAACAGCAACCGAGGATGGCCTTGCAAAAAAGCCCACAAACCGCCTCAGCACGATCTTTCGGGCTTATCGAAACAAGGCAGCAAAGAAAGCAGTACAGTCAAACTACAAAAGCAAGAAAGAAGCTGCAAAGTTCGATGCTGCGATCTTCAAGAACTTCAAGTTGATCAAACCTTTTCCAAGAGCCAACCCGATGTTTGATATCGGTGTTCTCGGAGACTCCGTGTATCCTTCGTTGAAAGACAGAAGCGTGTATTCACACGAGGACTCTGATCAATTTTCCCCATCCCTTCTTAGCTGTTTCCAGGGAGGACCGCTTGAGGAAGGCCTCATGAACAGATTTTTCCAATCAGAGTCGCCAGATCTCTTGCTGGCCGAAGCGGAGGCCGTCCACATCCCAGCAGAACTTATTTCGATTTACCATTCTGCGAACAAATTTTTGTCGGAGCGGGCAGCAAAACCGACGAAACGTGGGATTCCTTCATGCTTCAGAGCCTATTACTTTACCCGCACAATCGGCTCCAGCATAGAAGAATATCTCAATGACGCTTCGGATCCGCCCATCGAATTTGGGCCGGCAGAATTTATGCAAGAGTGCGAGGTAGACAATTGGCCGAGCGCATTTGACTCCACTTCAAGCATGGAAGACCTTGGGTCTTATCATGAGAGTTTGCTGTTGGCCGCAACCGAGACTTCTTCCGCTGATGATGAGGGATTGGACTATCCTGCTCTGATGGCCTCGAAAATTTCCAGAATCGATACAGAAAGCCAATCTGGTTGCGGCACTTTGGGAAGTCGTGCTTCGTGCGATTCAGAAAAAAGCAGAGAAAATCATGATGAGGTTTTTTTCTCTGTTCCTGCCTCACCTATTTTCGCAGCCGACCTGAATTGTGTCCCAAAACGCGCGCCCGAACCTATTTCCTTGGATTCTCTGCGGGTATACGAGAACGCTCGCGCCGATATACAGGCTAGACTCGTGTCTGCAGGAGTTCTCGTTTGCGATGCGGCTCATGTACCGGAACACTCAGCGAGTGCAGCTACGAGACCACTGCAGCCCACAGCGATAGCCCAAAAAGCCATCCTGTGCGATACCAAAGACCGCAGCCTTGGTGCTGGTGTGCCTTTTTCTGTAAGTGAAAACGACACTAACGTATTTCGGAACGAGTATGGGCCTTCTGAAATGCACGGCTTTCTTGCAGAGCACTACACCTGCGAGATGTTTGCCTATGTTGACAGTGAATACTTGGCTTGAGATTGTCTCTCAATACCTACTATATTGTAATTGATTGATTTTGAAATTAATAAAATTGGATTCTATTCTATGGGATTCCTTTTGGTAGACCGGGGCGACAGAGCTGGCGCAAATGCTCAACCTTCAAGTTCATGAATGCGCAACGAATTGCTCACGTAATAAAAGTGAGTTTTTGAATTATCTGAGTTTGTATTCTGTTACCAAGCATCTAAGATCAGAGTGCTAGTAATTTTGTCCCAAATGCTCCAGCACAGGAAGCTGAGTAAATGTGCCTTATTCTTTGGGACAAAGACGAAGACTTACCAGCAAACCGGAATGATGATTGAGGGGTGGTCATTGGCAGTGATAATTGCAAAGAGCCAATGAAAAAAGGAAAAACAAACATATTTGGGCTAGCATTTTGCTTTCAAGATAAATTTAAGCTTTGTTAAGAACGAAACTTATATTAATCTCATTTGGGCCGCGTCTTGGGCCCATCCTATTCCACACACTCACTGAAAAAGATAGAAAGTTTGGGGGCTAGCATTCTCGGCTAAATTCTACATTAAGAAGTATATTGAGAATAGAAAAATAGTTCTAGAATATATAGAAAGGGCCTTCATAAGAACTTTTGGCTAGAATCTTGAGGATTTCCGGAGAACTCGGCGTCTTCAGTGGAGATTCGAACATCCAATATTGGCTATGAGGAAAGGGAGCCATTATGCTATGATACGAAACAACCTCGAGAAACGGTAAAAACTGTCTTTGATATCCACTGCTCACTTTTTGGCGAGGACTTCTCGGTCCAGAAATATTCAGCAAGCCTCTTATCCAAGCTGGTGACGTTTATTGTGATGCTCATGAACGGTAGTAGACACAAACTAGGTCACGGGGTGAATTCCAACCATTAATCACAAGATGAAGTAGTTATACCATTATAACTAGTCGCCATTTTAGCTAACTTATTAAGAAATTGTCCATGTACAGTGTCATATCCGTCTCTGAAACACATGAACACAGATCTTGATGCTCGGCAAATTATTCTAGGTTGAAGTAGTGTAGTGACTTGAAAGAGATCCTAGGCCTTCTAACATCAAAGCTCATTTCAAATACTTTAGCCGTTTTTTTATGGGATCAGGAAATTTGTTTCAGACAGGGTCTAGCTCTCTAGAACCTAACACATACTGTACTTCAAATTGATGACTACGGGAGCAAAAGCAGAGTTGGCTCAATCATGGCTAATCGTTATTTATGCAGTGGGAAAAAACCTACCCAAAGTCAGGAAATCAAGATTTACCCGGGAGAAGGTTGACTTCCACACCGGCATGGGTTAGTCTTTACACACTCAAGCACAGATATATTTGTGCTTCTGCCCAAAGCTTTTCAAAAAGGAAGCATAAAGAAACGCAAAAAGCTCCTCAAATGCCTTCTTTTGTCTTTCAAAGGTCAAAACCGCTTCTCTAAGCGAACTAGTATACACGACCATGCAATTCAGACGGATTAATTACGTTTGAAAAGCCCTCTCTCTGAGTCCGCAGATTCTGATATATTGTGAATACTTGAAGCTCGATAAAAAATCAGATAAAAAAATTCAACTGCTGAATACAGCCATATACGTCTTGCTAGCTTTTCTTGAAGGAAAATCATCTCGTAAATTCAACGTTACGAAGCAATGAAAGCACATAGAGCGATAATGAGTAGCAGAGCAAAAGAGTTACAAACGCGTTTGTGCCTCAAGGGGAGCTTATTCTTCTCTAAATATACATGTGATCTAGCCCGGCTCCTACTGCCGGAAACAATAATACAAGGTGTAAATTGACATTGAGCTTTTTCTGTTTCCAACATCACCCCATTCGATACTACTAGGGCGCTCGCACTTTAACATTCCTCTGACTTAATACCACATGCACAGTGGACCACAACTCAGCAATGAGACACATGAAAATGTACAATCCCCATAAACCTTTCTCTTTTACCAAATTCTTCCTCTTCTTTTTCTTTGGAAAACTTTATTTGACCCACCCCTTTTTTACCCAATTTACCTCTTATTTGCTGCCACGCCTTTGTGTGCCGGAGCACGGCGGTCTCCGCGCATTAAAAAAAGGCACCTGCACATAGAGAGTGAGATTTTCGCGCGCGCGGTCTGACGATTTCCACGTCTTGCAGCCCAAAGAGGACAGATATTCTCCACGTTTGCCCTTGAAAATAGCATTCATACACACATGCCACAAGCAACAAAGTCCACTGTGGAACCCGCGGCCGCCGCCAAGGATGCCAAGCCTGAAATCGCGGAAAAATCTGCACCACAGCCGGAGTTATCGACGGAAGCTGTTGGGTGGATGTTTCTCCAGAAATACTATGGCAGCTACACTACCGACATGGCTGCGCTTTACACCTTTTACGACGCCGAGGCATCCGTGCGACACGACGGGTATCCGAACGAGTATGCTGAGAAACTGGGAGAAGAACTCGTGAAAACCGTGCACGTGGCCCAAGGGAACGCCGTGCGCACATTTTACGAGGAGAAGGCGGCTAAATCGGAGGAAAAGGACAAGATTGTCGTTGAAAGCGCGGCTTTTCAGCCTTCTGTTGCAGGCCTGATTTTAATCGTGGTTTCGGGCCTGTGGAAGCGTGGAAGGTCGGCACTCTGGCTGTTCGTCCAGACTTTTGTCTTAAAGGCGAAGGGTAAAACCGTGTTTGACATTGCCAACGACGTGTTGACATTCGTGGATTACGCAGAGGAGCACAAGGATATGCAGATAGAGGTGGCGGTTGTCGAGGAGAAGCGTGCCGAGAAAATTGAGGCCGATGAGGAACTGGGTGAAAGTTCCGAGGAGAAAAAAGAACCTGTTTCTGAGCCTGAGACAGCCGCCGAGACGGCCGCCCCTGCACCCGAGGAGGCCAAAGAAGAGGCGGCAGAGGAAGAACCAGCTACAGAGCCGGTCAAGGATGCGCCTGCCTCGTCTGAGACCAAGTCAGAGCCCACGCAGACCGAATCCAGCGAAGCTACCACAGAATCTATCGAAACACCCGCGGCTCTCGAGCCTGAAACCATTGCTGAGGCTGAAAAACCTGCCGCACCCGCTGTGCCTGCGCAGAAACCCACATGGGCCAATTTGGCTGCGATTGGCCCAAAGACCACGCCTAAAAGTGCCGCTGTCGTATCTCCAGCCGCTGTGAAGAGCGTCCCAGCCGTCAATGCGCCGGCTCCGGCTGCAAAAAAGACGGTATCACCTAGTCAGGCCCCGGCACAGGCTGCCCCCAATGGCAAGTTCAAGAAGGAGGAGTGGTACCCGATATATATCAAGAACGTTGACGTTGGGGAGGACGAATTGAAGGCCGCGATCATCAAGCAATTTGGCGATATCAAGTACTTCAAAAAAACCAACAAAACCGCTTTATGTGATTTCAAGAGCAAGGATGACCAGCAGCGCGCGTTGGAGACAAGGGAAATGGTGATCCGCAGTAACGTCATCTTATTGGAGCCCAGAATCCACAAGGTGTTCAACGGCAAGCCCGATGCCAAGAAAGACAAGAAACCTTTCAAGAAAAACAACAACGGGTTCAAGAAGAACTAGCTGTAATTGCCTCATGATGTGCAGTCGCAAATCCGGGAAAAATTGTAGGTTATGGTTGCACACAAAACGTTAAATATATGGGGACTCAAGTCTGAGCGCATAGGGTCGTCATTGCGGCTCAAGAATACCACGGCGGACAATGAGTCAGTAAGATTTTAGTGCATGGCCGGCTATGTGGCAACGCATTTCCAAACACATACATTTACTGGCATCGCCAGCGTACATAGCGCCAAACATTTATCATCAAGAATTGTAGTCATTGAATCAGGCTGCATGTCGTTCTGAAATGTACACACGGCGCAGGGTAAATCTCAGCACGCACAACCTCTGGGGGTCGATACAACTGCCGATTTCAGAAGTAAAACTTATTTAAAAAAGAGCTTTTTGTCATAATCAATGAAAATTCAACAATATGATCAACTTAAACATCCTTTTTATCCACCTCGGTGCACCTTTTTCGTGATGTCTGATTGGCGAATTTGGTGCCTGCTTGTAGAGAGCGCACATGAACTCGTGCAATTAGCACGCAGTAAATTTTCAACCTGTATCCTCACACAAAGTACCCGCCATGTTCACCAGCATCACGCGAGGATGGCCAGTTCTTCGCCAGACGACTACCACAGGAGTTGCCAGGCGGTTACTCTCGAAAAAAACTGACGCTGATCCGTTCTTGGAGCTCAGAGATACCGCGAAAAGCGCTCCAAGAAATGCCTCGACAGTGTTTGACATTGATGAATTGATTGCCAACTCACCAAGTCTTCGTGACCTGGCGGGCTCCAAGGGCAAATACGACGAATACGCTTTTGGAAATAGCGTGAAGGATCCGCGAGAGGCGGCCAAGGCCATCAATATATACGGGCCAAGCTCGGGCCGGACTGTTGATGTGAAGTTCCAGAATGTGGGGCTCGCTCTCAGAGGCGTACAGAGCGTGCTCAGGCAAAACGACGTCCGGCTGCAGTGGCACAATCAGAAACGGTACATTCGCCCGGCCAAGTTCCAGAAAATGAAGAAATCGCTCTGGTGGAGAAAGCACTTTGCGCTGGGTTTCTCGGACTTGATGGCCCAGATCACCGATGCGAAGAGAAGGGGCTACTAGGTAAGTAGGCGCTGTGTACATAGAAAATAGACGATTCAGGGTTGATAAGGACGAATTTCCGGAAAGTTACTGGGCGGTTTTCCCGTGTTCTTTAGGCAAGTTTTGGGTAATTTCAGAAAGTCTCAGCTTTGGCATGAGATGTTCTATATGGATGCTAATGCGGAGGACTAAACTCATTGAGGGAACGGTGAAAAGGATGGTATAAAATTCGCTGATTTGTATTTACTTTCGTGATGAATTTATATATACTCTGGTGACGCCCAGGATGTTTAAGATCACAAAATATTAACATAGTCTGGGACTCCATACATAGTACGGAGAGACATGTTTATAAGGACCATATCCATTGAGCAGAAATAGAAATATCCAGGCTATATCTTCTTAGAAAGCGTATTTTTGGTGTCAAACACAATTTCTCGCTCAGCTTAGGAAGAATATAGCCAGGTTATCTCTTTAACCAAAATCCTTATAAACAGGTCTTATTGTAGTGTGATACTACATGAGAATGAGGCATACATTCCCACGACTAAATTTTGTAATCGCATCCTTCTTTATATTAATTTTTTCTCTTCATTTTTCTCAATTCCGAAAATATTTATACGCCACGCAGAATCAGACAAAGTAGTCGATTGAGCAGTACAGTGCGGTGCTAACACTGTCCACTGGATATTACTGTTCTATCTGACTTAGTTGGTTGGATGATTGACAAAATACATCTTTCCAAAATACTCCCCATCAAAAATGATTTAATTTGCTCTCGCTGAAAAAATGAAATACTGCTGCGTGACACCACATGCTCCCAAGATTTCAAACAGCAAATCTGATTTTTCGTGAACGTCCATTCCAGGTTTTTGAAAAACCTCCCTTTCCTCCCATAAAAATCGGCGCAATCGCTAAATTTGTTTATCAAAAAGCCTGAGATTCATCGCATGATCAGTCGCCTACTCAATACCCACATTGCTTTCAAGCAGGACTGTCAACATGAATAGACTCTACCGTGCCTTGGTCAATGCAGATTTCGAGGATTTTGAACTATTAGCAGCCTTTAAGCTAGGCCTAGAATAAAAAAAAGACTGCAACACTGTAATTTCGCATATGGTCTCCCACTACACTACTCAGTACAGCTCTGCGAAGGTTAACTAACGTTGATCGGACGGGAAACAGTGTTTTCTTCGCGATATGGTCGCAGCCAACATTGATATTCTCTACTTTAATATACTGTAATATATCAAGAATTAGGATAAATTAGGCATACAAGCACCAATGGACGAACCTGAAATAGCAGAATGTATGATTTTGTTTAAGTGTATATAAACAGTCTGATTTTCAAAGATGCTGTGGGTATAAATTCTAAGTATACAGTAGATGAATGAAGAGAGTATAATAAAAGTGTTGTCGGGTTGAGGGTAGTCAATTGCCTCTTTTTTTTTCCAAGATCTACGATGTTTCATTTGCATTGTCTATTCTTTGGTTTACTTTTATCTTTTACAAAAAATTTATATCCCACATTTTCATATACATGCTATTGGTAACCTACCCTTCCAGTTGTTGCAAAAACTGGCCCAGCGGCCCCCGAAGAACCAATAGTTGGTGGTCTTCGGTCTATCCTCACAGAGCTGGAAGGAATGATATGCGATCCGGTCAATTTTTCCTCGTGAAGTAAGAAGAAACAGGAAAATCTTCAGCCAGTCATGCCTGAAATGCCTGAGCGCTTTTTAATGATTTGCCCTGCGCCTCCTCGCATAAGTGTAGCCTTCCAGCACCTTCAGAAGTTATATTAACCCAGGCTACATCTCATCACCTCCTTCAAAATGTCAGACAGATGGAAAGATGGAAATATGGATTATGATATGCTAAGTTTGCGTGTACCATCTTTTAATAAACAATCTTATCACCAACCCCATGGGCCGATGACAGTCTGATAAGTCTGATTAGTTGAGTTCATTCTGGGTAGAGGTCTCAAAGCGGATTAATTTCCGATGAGAGATTTCGTGTCGCCAAACGATGCTTGGGGTGAAGTTGCGATCTATTATAGGTTTTTTACTGTATGTTGTATAGTTTTTGCGCTTGTTTGGGTGTGCCTGCCATAATCTAACGAGAGCGTCCTATAATGGGATGTATCTTTAAAAAAATGGATGAATTGTAGGAATTCAAAAGAATTTCGGACTCGAAGATTCGCCGTAATCTTGTAGTGCGCCTTTCACGTTAGAACGTTGCGCTCACCTTTTTTACCATTACGTTTGACTAGGGTTCTGTATATATTCATGTAAAGTTTTGTGGAGAGCTAGGTAAGTAATTCTGGCCCCCAGTCCTTAATCAGAAGTATCAAGAAAATAAAAAAAACGTTCTTTTTGTTGTCCTTAGATTGAAATATCAGTCTCAAGACTCCAAAACTCGCCCCTCACATACCCATCTTAGTGACTAAATTCTGAAAATGCTGGGCGATTCCCAAGATCCTATCATATACTTGAGCAGTATACCTTTTGATTACACAGAGGAGCAAGTGGCCGATATAGCC